>JASAND010001792.1:0-18175 GCA_030248195.1 Trissonchulus latispiculum
ACTCCAGAGCAGTTAAGACTGCATTATGTCAAGTTTGTGCTGGCAGGTATTCTCGGGATATTATACCAGCAATATATCCCACCAGTTCTCACTTCATGTCTTTGTAGTACAAATGTATATAATAACTAGTTAAATACTTATATATGATAAATCTCTGTTGTTGTAACAATGCGAAACAAAGCTTTATGACTGAATGAAAGCTGAGGGACAGCCACAGAACCTGAATCTGATTGGTTTCAGATTAAACTAGGAAACCAAGATATTGGATAATTTTCTTTCCTTTCCTACATATCAGCCAAATTATTTCAAAACCAAGCATGATTGTACTTCCCCCGAAGCCATAAACTAAGATCGATAAAACGTTTCTGAACCGGTCAAATTCAATGGATTGTGCCACAGGAAGTGTGGAACGTCTATCGAGTGAAGGCTCATACTTATTCTGGAGCCGAGTCCAAATGCCAAACATGAGACAATCGTCGTAAAAGTCATTCATCTGCTTTAGTAGCAATGTATTATTTTTGCTGACCAGACTAGTATAGAAGTGGAATTGCGCGTCATTAGGAAGCACAAAAATGTTGCTGTAATCTCTCACAGCAAACGTTAGGGACGTTAAATCTTCGTATGAAAAGTAGTATTTTGAAGCTGAAATCTTTGACAAAACTGCTGTTGGTGAAGAAAACGCGTCTACTTGCTCAGACAGAATAGATCTGAGAATTAGTTCAGCAACAGAGCCAGTATTCGCTATCGCTGCCCGCATCTTCGTTCCTCTAGCTAAATTGAGATCCCGCAAGCTACTAAATGGTAACTTAGCTTTTCCTGTTACCATATCACTGCTAATGAATGCGTTAAGATTGACAGAAATAAGCTGAGAGCTCAGCACAAAGGCTGCTAGTAAGGTTGATATCCAGATTCGATTGTGATAGTTCATAGGGATATAGCTTAAAACTATCAGATACCCACAGCCAATTATAGTAGCCAATGAACTGTAGTGAATGCTAGGTTTGGGGGAATTGTTCCAGTAGCTATTTAGAACGAAGGCTCCAGCACCAGTGTCTATCGGCCGAGTAGGGTCCCCAGCCTGAAGTCTTCCAGTTGTTGTGTGAGGTACGGCAGAGTGGTATTAATTCTACCCGATAACAGATCCGCAACATAGCCTGTGGCTGTGTTCGATTCTCCATCATAATCTCCATAAGTGCCATCCGTGGATGGTAAAAATTTCAGGCTGTAATTATAGCGAAGCGAAAATTCAAACACCAGTTCAATTGCTGATCCTTTCTCACATTTTCTGGGTATTGGCTGCAGTAAAGCACAAGGATAGACCATTGGAATATCTAATTCAGATGCGCCGATAAGTAGTGGTTTTGACATGTTTTAAGCCCAGTCAGCAAGAAAAATGAAGCTGAATATTCTGACTTGATCTGAATTCTTGAAAGACTAAGGTTACTGATTCAACATAAATGATGGAAAATCCATTTGAGGTCAACGTCTCAGAGTCAGAAAAGATTCAGCGCAATTAACCCTTTCAAGCATTTTGTTACAAATTCGTAACCAGGGTAAAAATGGTCTGGTTTTAAAGTCAGTGCGGAAAACTAAAACAGTTTCACGGTCTCAAGCTAGATCACAGGATTAGATTTGTTCAACTCGTTTCAGCTACGTCCTGGAAAAATCTCTCAAAATTAGTTCCAGTCCGTTATTTCTATAGGGTTCAGACAGATGCGAATATTTGTGTCAAGCCGGCCGACCGGTCGCCGGTCGGCCCAGAGTAGAACCAATCCGGCCGGCCGGTCCTTGGAACCAGGCAGTGACATTATTTGCTACAACACAACCAGAAGTAACTGTATGTAATATGCATCATTTAGTGCAAAACCTTTTGTACAATGCACCAAAAATAGGTCAAAACTGGTACTGGTCGGTTCGTGCATCTGCTCTCAAAATTCGGGGGTACGGCATCAAGGTCAGAACTCGTTTAACTCGTCTGAAGTCAAGTAATTCCCCACCTTTAACACTCATGAAAAGGATAGAGTTAAGTTTCTCCGCTTACCTCTTTCCTTGAAATTACCTTGCTAAGATCCTGCTTTAGAAACCATCAGTTACTGGAGCCTGTTTGCTTTGCAACTCAAATTACAAAAATAATTTCAGCTGTACTTGCATCCATGACTATCTAATTATTTCCTTTCGAAACAGCAACATGACTCGTCTTAATCCTGATTTCACCGGATTCGTTGAAGAGCTGGCGGAAGACACGCCGACCAATCGAGAGTACGTGGACGCGGCAGTCGCAACCTTAGAGGATTGTTTGCCGATTCTGAATTCAGAGGAATGGGAAAACAAAGAGGTTTGGCGGCTAACACAAACAAACAAGACAGGCGACAAACTTTACACTCAGATTTTGGATGACAATCGGAGACTGTACGCTCTAGTGGCCTATCTAGGCTACAATGGAAGTGTAGATCAGCTATTTGATGAACTGTACAAAAGTGCAGAAACGATGCCAGAGTGGAATTCAGATATTGAGCAATACTATCGAGTTACGGCCATCGGAAAGCAAACCGAACTTGTGTACTTGGTGACCAGAGAAATCCTAGGAGGTCTGGTAAAACAGCGAGACTTCACAGAGGTTCGGTGTTGGCGCCAAATTGACGGAACCTACGTTGGGGCCCAAGTCTCCGTACGTTGCTCATTGATTCCCAAAGAAAAGAAGATAGCACGTGGTAAAAATCTGGGAAGTATCATTAGACTACGCCAAACCGAAGAGCCAAATCTATTTGAGTTTATCTGGCTTACAACGACCGACACCTCTAAATACAAGCTATCGAAAATGGTCTTCCACCGTGTCATCACGAAAAGCAAACTCAAATACATTCGCTGTCTACGAAAGCACTTGAACTTGTATTCTTGTAATACTTAACTCGGCTTTTGCATTGGTTACATTTGTTGAAATTAAGCGAAGCGCAAATATTTTGCATCGTTCGCACGTTAGTTTGTTGACTGGACCAATTAAATATGTTTTGGGATTAAAGTGAACCTAATAATATCTTCAGGAAGATGTTTCGAAAGAAGTCCACAAACTGTATGTAGGAAGGAAGTACAAGTTTTTTAAAATTTCTTTGAACGGATTACATGAATGAACCGCAACATAATTGTACTACCTAGTGTTGTTGCCCGGCCCGTTTTTTGACTCGGCCGGCCGGACCCGGCCGGCCGAGCTTGTGAACCCGGCCAGCCGGCCGGAACCGGCCGGCCGACTGGCCGGGCCGGCGGCCGGCCGTTACCGGCCGGCCGGCCGGGTCAAACAGGCCGACCGGCCGGCCGGTCCAACAAGGCCGGCCGGTACCAGTTTTGCCCTATTTTTCGTGTATTTTGCATAATATTTAGCATTAATTGTGGCATACAGTTACTCCTGGTTATGTATGACAGATAAAATCAAGTAATGTCCTTTTTCTGAAGACCGGCCGGCCGGCCGGCCCGCTGGTGTTGAGCCGGCCGGCCGGGTGTTGGCCGGCGGCCGGCCGGCCCGCCTGCCGGGCGTAAAGGGCCGGCCGCCGGCCCGGCCAGCCGGCCGGCCGGATTGTCGGCATAGCGGGCCGGCCGGGTTTTCCTCGGCCGGCCAACAACTCTAGTACTACCCAGTCCAAAAATAAACCCCATTAAACAGTGGCACTACCACTATAATCGCACCAGATTGACACCTCAATCTCTACTGGAGAAACTCAGTAATTTAAGGGGGTCGACGAAAATGGGGGTTCCCGGCCCGCCTAGTTTGTTCTATTTCAATTGTTTTATGCAGACATGTAAAGCACATGCGTGGGTAATATATAGTATGAAGTTTTCGATTCCTAGTTGGTTTCTATAATCGACAATGCAAATGAACACCTCTGGCCGACCTGCGATTTTGACGACACCCCACATAAATACTTAAAAATTTGTCATAGCTGTTTGGTTCAATAAAAACATCTATGGTTTAAGCACAATGAGAAAAGACATGTTGGGTAACATATACAGCGCATTGCTTTGCTGAAACCCCAGCGGTTGGAGAGCAAAGCTGGCCAAAACTTCAAGAACCGTCGAGAATTTGGAAAATTTTGGCAGCCGAATCAAATAATTTCATTTTGGTAAGAGCACGGAAGCTAAATTTTGGTGTGAACGTTACACCCCACAGGTCTACATTATTGTGGAATATGAAATGGTAAGAAGGAATTCTTCCCAGGCATTGTAGTTTTATGCCATTTGAAACATGAAAAATGTCAATTTTGGTCGAGTTCAAAAAGTATCTCAAGGTGTTCAAGCGGACAGATTTGACTCAGATTGTACTGGTTTGTAGCCTTTCTGACCCCACTACAAAAACATGAAATTAATGCTGTTTCCGTCATAAATGGAGGCATGGCTGGTACTTTGAGTATTCAAGTAAATTCAATGAATATGAATTCAACTGCCGACCGGCGGGCGAGAAGTACATTGTTGTCGCGTTTCTACTGGTTACCACACGACAAGAAAATAACCGTACTCCGTACACCGTTGATGAAGAGCAAAATGTAAATGAAGAAGTTCTACCCGATACAACCGTGTTCCCAACTTAATCAAAACTGTTAAACGTTAAACGCAAGTTGAAGGTCGAATCCCTCAAATCAGTCGCCCTTTCAAACCATGACATTTCAGTTTTTCGAAAATAACTAAAAATGTGTGGCAAATACGTAATTGCGCCAAGAAAAAAGTTGTTCAGAAACATGAAAGCTATCAATTGATGTATATAAATATTGTGCATATTGGACAATTCTCAAAATCTCCTTTCTAGCAGTTTTTGCACTTTTTTATGTTTCAGGTGGCATAAATCTGTTTTGCACAGGTCAAACTCCTTCATATTTGGTACAATTTTGGAGACGCATATATGGGGTCTATGATCTCACCAAGTTTTAACTTCTGGCCTCGCACCCAAATTAAATTATTCGATTCGGCGTCCAAAATTTTTCTAATTTTAAACGGTTCTTCAAGTTTAAGCTAGCAGTGTTCTCGAACCGTTAGGGCAGTACCAAAGCTAATGCCATGCATATGCTGGTCCAACGTGTCTTCACTTGTGCAAAAGCGCGTAGACCTCACCTTTAAGGGAGTCTGTTATCAAGAGAAAACAGTACTCCAAATCGCAATCGCCAATCAGGATTTGCTGTTTCTGCACACAAGTGGTGTCATTTCAACTTTCAACCCAGCTTCCTTTTTATGACAGCAGTCACAGTAACCAGGATTTAGCCTTTCGTCAACACACAAAGAAAGCAGATTTAAGGGGGGGGGTCGCCGGGTACCAAATTTTATAGTCACCGATTTCGCTCATTTTAGCGTGTAATATACCCCCATATGTGTCCAAAAACAAGACACATTTTTAGAGTCCAGGGTCATTCCAGTTAAGAGATATTGCAGTTCAAATCCCTACAATTTAGTGTTCACGCCACTATGCCTCGCTGAGGGTTTCGAAGACGTGTACACATAGGATGACAAAAGACTACGGTATGGTCAATACATCAAATTGAAGCCTCTATCTTGGGCTATTTATTGCTGTGCAAATGACAATGATACGTCAAGCAACGAGCGAGAAACGGCGTTTGAACGATTTGATCACGCTCCTTCCGACTGTTATTTACTTCAAACTTTAATGCGGGTTAACTTTCTCATACTGCTCTGTAGAGACTTGGTGCAAGAAGATAAAATGTTCAGGACATCGAGAGCTTCAATTTGATATAAAATTTGACTGTATTTGAAAAATTTGAAAATTTGCGATTTTTTGACTCTAGGCCTCCGTCATCGGACTAAGGCATGCATCCACAGTTAAACAACAGCAATTGCGGTTAAATTTAGCGCACATCTTCCTTTCATATGTGCAAACTGACACACCGAATTTGGTTGGAATAGCTCGGCTTTCACCCGACTTATGGACCATTATATCCAAAAAATTGAGAAAATGACGTATTTTGAGGCAAAACGCCAACGCGGTAACCAAAAGTATGAACTATCCAAAAGTAGCAGCATGGATTTTGCGTATGGAAATTGAACCTCTATTTGTGTACTGTGTTAATATCTATACGCGAAATCTGTGCAGTAAACGGTTAGTTCAGGCCACGACGAAACATTTCTTTGGTGACGTTTTTGTAAGTCAAATTTGTGCAAAAACCGGCTTCACCCAACTTTGAAAATTTTTAGAAAATCGCTGAGCTAACACAAAAATACCTCATATAGATATTAACACGCTACCTAGTCCAGATTAACATTTTGCCCAGCTATAGCTCGTTTTCTCTTGCACAACGCTCAAACTTTTGGTTACCGCGAAATTTTCCTAACTTTTTCATTTTCCTATGTTTAACACATGCCGGGGCCACCTTTGGAGGACTATTGTGAATGATAGGGAAAGTTTTGCAACAAACGCAACTGTCTTGTTTTGGGGACCCATGGGGACTACAAAATATGTGAAAATGAGAAAAATCGGAGATGGTCGAAAAATCGCGACCCCCCCCCTTAAATTTGTACTCCAAAACATAGCCTAACACCTAACCTAGGTGTACAATAGCAGGCAAAACCAGCGTTTATTTACAAAAACCATTTAGCCTGCTCGTATAGGAGTAAAATAATTATTATTATCTAAGAGGTCTTTTCATGGATTCTCTGAACTTCAAATAGGCTTGCTTATCTGTTGGCGCTTCATTTGAAGAGGAGCCCGAACCTTTCTTGTAGCCACCATGAGGAGTTTTCTCCATCGCTACCCAAGCTGGAGTATCACCAGTCACAACTGGCATGGGCTCCGTAGGAGGGCGGGGTTTCTTGCGACCCTAAAAAATCAACAGTATAAACACTCAAATTATTTCAAGCAAACAGGTGATAGGTCGCCTAAAACACGATTTTTCATGACAGAAAAGAACGGAAACATGCGGACAGGATGCAGATTTGCCTATTTCACAAACAAAATGCTGTCGGCTTCTCCCACCTCGTCATATCCATGAAAAACTATGCTTGGGCCTCCAACAATATTATCCCCTAGCAACTGCCAATGTTTGGTGAATTTGCTTAAAAGCGGAAAATTGTGTGTCTAGGAAGTTCGTTCATCATGTGTTTGTAAGCAAGTCCGGGAAGAGAGATGGCTCCGTTTTGAAAATTTCGATATCCATCGTTTTACAAAAATCCTCCATTTTCTGCGCTGCCTCTAGGAACAGGAAGGTCTGGACATCCCTATTGTTGTACCAGATAAGTAGATCTATCTTCATTTTCATTTCATTTTTTTGCCAAATCTCAACCAAAGCTATGTAGTCTTCATTTGATATTTGTTCATGTCTCAACGAGGAATAGATAGAACTGGTCGAAACTATGCAAACCTTTGTTCAAAATTCTAGCGATGTGAATGCTTCATACGGCAAAACGCATTTTCCTTGGGGAAATTTTTAACTTTGCAGCCATTTAGCGTATAATGGGCAAGCAGGCAGAGAAGTAATTTGTGAAACGTTTGTAGAAAGTGCAGTTTCTGAGTGCAAGGGGACATGCAATTACTGTTATTCTTAATTTTGTTTTGAATGCCTTCACCACACCTAACCATATTCGTTATGAGGTAGGACTTTATGAGATTCACTTCAAACTTTCCGGAGTTGAACCCAAGAACAGGTACCATCTTTAGCCAATTGTCAAATTCAGCCAAAAGCTTATCGTGTTCTGCTCAACCCAACCTAGTGGTTTCGTACACTTTCAATAGCAATTCATTAGTAATTCATAGCCTTCATCAGCAATTTCCTCCATGTATTCCTTCATTCTCACAACCAAGTCTGAGGGATAGCCAGTACTGATGAAGCATTTCAGATGTTTAAACGCAGGAACATTGGATGCAACTGACACCGAGGTTGGAACTAAATCTTGCTCCTAAATCAAATTCGGTCCACTTTAAGTAGTAGTAGACTGGTACATGCACTCAAAACCATAAATAATCCGAAAGGGGTAGTACCATTCAGGCACGGATATTCCAAGTTCACTTATTTTATCCAAAATTGCCTTTGCTGATCCCACCCCGCCCTCTGCAAATGTGTTTTATTACCTTCTCACAGTTCTTTGAATGGCGCATGAATGTTAGGTGGTGATGGAATAGTTCATCACAATTAGAACACCGCCATGTCTGAGTGAACTTTCTAAGATCTTTAATGAAACAGAAGTTATTTTCGTAGGCATTTAGTGACATCTTGTTGAAGTACTTTCCTACAGGGCGCCGGATAAGTGTTCCCACAGCCTGCTCAATTTTGTCAGAAGGTCCATGTTCATACACAGAAATTCCTGTATCGAATTTTCTTTCGAGGTCATCTAGTTCGTCCTCCACAAAACTCATTTCCTGTAGGAACCCGCCGTCTGATGAGCTCATAGTTTTACGTTGAAGTGCATGGATGTCTGCACCCAGCGCCAGTGCAAAGCACCTAAAGAAACACTTGTCATCCTCGTATGCTTTAGCAGTGTTATTGTCCTTGATTAAAGCATGGATGCCTTGATTGTTCCCGACATAGTCAGGGAGATGTCTCGCTGTTCCTATGGGAAATGAGTTTAGCTTGTTAACGTGAAAACATGCATTGGTAATTGCAGAAACCGTCCATTTGGTGTTTGGACGCTGCTGTCTTGCCCACTCAAGAGGATCTCCCTCATCAAGATTGTTCATTAAATTGTTTAGGTCTCCTTCATTCGAAATATGGATCAGTTCAATAAAATACCTACTACTGATTGACGGCATAGTAGTACTACAGTTTTCCGGCCCTCTGTTCTTTAGCACAAAACCAAACGACAGATTCAGCTTGAACTACCACTGTTGAATGTGGACAACTGCTTTTACTAAGTCTTTCATATTTGACAAATTGTCAAGCCGGAAGTTATACCGGTTTTGAACGCCTTTCGGCAAAACGACATATCGGGTTCTGATTCTGTTCCAGTTGTCTTTGTAAAGTTGTGTGCGATCATCTGGACAGTCCTCCATTTACTATTGTCAAGTTCTCAGTTGTCCGTTATTGGCAGGTCTGATATATCCTCATTTCGAAACTCATTTGGATCACATTTCTTTGATGGGCCGCGATGAGTTCGGAGATATCCAAGGTACACTGTAAAAAATATTGCATAACAGTTATCTATTTTTCTTAGATAGGGAATTTGTGACATCCCAACAAATTAGATAACTGTTATCTAATAATTTGGGATGGCAGCAAACAGTTAAAATTTGAGACTTGTTTAACTTTCATAGCCTTTACCATAAATTCCAAGGTAACTATTAT
This sequence comes from Trissonchulus latispiculum, assembly GCA_030248195.1. Lineage (NCBI taxonomy): Eukaryota > Metazoa > Nematoda > Enoplea > Enoplida > Ironidae > Trissonchulus > Trissonchulus latispiculum. Next base: position 9,267 of record JASAND010001792.1, read on the forward strand.
CCGTGAAAAATAGAGGGTTGTTACCTAAAATTAAAGGATTACTAGTATTTATTAGTTTTTTGTTCAAATTAAAATAATTGCGGAAAACAAAGCGAATATGCTCCCTAATACTGTGCCGAATAGAGGCACATCACAGATCACAGACGATAGGAACCGGATAATGCTCTTCGATCTTTAATTTGCATTTAGATGTTTGGTCGACAATCATCCTGTTGGATACTGAAATATCCACAATATTCACTGTCAGCCATCCAATCCAACGCTTTGGATATTAGCAATCAAAATGTTGCTAGCTATCCGGCCATTTGAATTGGATGGCTTCCAATAAAAAGGGATTTCACCCCTTTTTATTGGGTTTAGACCCTGCCATCGGTACCCCCAAAGGTACGTAATGGCCAAAAAAAGATTGCTTCCATCCACTGTTCTGTAAACAGAAGCAGTAGGAGCAAATATGTCAGAAAATATTGACATGGAACTTGAAAAAGTTGTTTGTTTGTCTCCTTTATATAGTGCTCGATGCGGTATCAGCGTATCGAGTACTTGCGTAACACCGTGTGCATTCATTAGCGAGAATTGCTTTAGCGAGAATTGCTTTAGTGAGAAAATGACCGTTCGTTATTTCAAAAGTTGGCATAAGCGAGAAAGCCCCAAAAGACAAGTTTTGCTTTAGAGAGAAATTGCTTTAGAGAAAATTGCTTTAGCGAGAATTGCTTCAGAGAGAATTTGCCACAGAACTATTAAAAACAAGATTATCCGTTTATTGAAATAATATATATATATATATATATATATATATTATTAAGTAAATTAAATTAATAATAGTGTCTGTAAATAATAATTTGAATAATATAATAATGATAATTCAATAATAATTTATAATTTGTTATTATAATAAGTTATAATAAAGTTTTAATAATAAAAATTTAATATACCTATAAAAATAAAATACATGCTAAACAGTAAACTCATATAATACTAATCTGATAGTCTAAAAATTTTCATTAAAATTGCAATTGCATCAAAACAAATGTATAAAATATCCAGCCTACTAAACAGCTCTGTCCTCTGATGTATTGGTTCTAGCCTCTGGGACTTGGAAAAGCTTCCAAAAACAGGACAAATTCAGCCAGCTGTGTCCCAATGTGTTTAAAATTTATCATTCGTTTAATTAAAAAATGTTTTGTCCAAAATGTGCCGGTTTTAGTAATAATATTTACCGCAAATTTAGACCTGCTAGTGCTAAGTATATAAAAATTATTCTAGGAAATGTATTTATGTAAAGCTTTGAAGGATTTTTCATTTTGAATTTCAACTGAGGAAAAACAATTATGTTGTTACTTGAGCTGGGGCCGGTGTCACGGTGAAATTTTCCACCTGAAAAATATCACCGGTGAAAATTTTACCCCGGAAAAATATCATCGGTGAAAGTTTACCCCCGGAATAATATCACCGGTGAAATTGGGAAGGCGCGGGAAGCGGCGCGGCCGGTCCCAAACGTTTGTCTGCAGGAAGCGGCCGTAAAAAATCATCCGCGGGATGATGAAATACTGAAAATTTTAAAATTTCACAAAATTTTAATCTTCTCAAACACTATGATCACTGACGTCATTATACACTCAGTTTGTGTTATCAGTGTATCCAGTAATTTGTAGAGTAAACTTGTAAACCAGTGGAAACTACAGGTTTTTCTACTACATACGAGACTAACTTGTAATTCTAACTAACTTGTACCAATCAAAGTATCTCCGGGAAATATCAAGAACACAGAAGAGTGAGCCTGACAATTAGTCTGACCTGACTAACAAGAAGTATAGATTGTCTTCTGGAATCTTTCAGAAAAAAGGATACAGAGCACTTTCGATAAACAGTCTTAGACAAGAGCTAAAATTAACCTTAAAAATTTTAAAAGCCCTTTGAATTAATTGAATACTCCTTAAATTGAGTGAAAATACAACGATTCATTAAAAATTATTGTAATTTTAAACCCATTAAAAATTCAATACAACAAAGAACGAAAATAAAATTATAACATTGAAAATTTGGAGAGAAAAACGGTTTAATTTGGTATATCCCCAGGTTTCTGTGATTCGGATTATAGAACTTCTGAATTCGAAACCGGAACCCGAAAACCATTTAAAAGCAATTTGTAAAATTGTTGTTACGATTACGACGGACAACCTTTAAAAATTCGATTCAGTTCATTTCAAAGATATTCTGAAAAAGAAATTAATTGAAGAGTAGAAAATTGCATATAAAAATTTAATTACAGCTCAGCGGTGAAATCTTTCCCCCCGGGGCCGGGAATTATCTAGGGTTCAAAACCGGTTCTAGTCTATCGGTTCCGGTTCTACATTTAATTTGAAAACCCAGGTATAAGACTAAGCGAGCGGAAGCTGCATTAGACGGGTAGGTAGCTGATCCAAAACAACTCAACGCAAGTTGCAAGAAGGAGCAACGCTCACAAACTGTTGCAGAAAAAGCACTTATGATTTTTTAACTTTATTTCAAACTCCTCCAATTTTATTCTAGCTTTCTATGATTACAAAACTGCGTATATAAATTTAAAATTTGTAAATTAAAAATGTTTTCCAATAAAATGTGTGTGAATTAAGCACAGTGCAAGCTCACAAGCCCGTAGCTAAACGCAAGTATTTTGATGAAGTTTATTAGTAGACATTTGCCTTGGTTTACTCGAAACTGAAAACTTCGCGCCTGTTCTAACTTATAGATTTTTTCTGTGGAAAAAATCTTATTAATTTATTATTTATTTGCTTCAATAATCACTTTGTTTATTTACTTAATTTATTAATTTATTTTACTTTATCAAAGTAAGTATTTGGTTTGAAGTCAATTGGCACCAGTCAAAACAATGTGAATTATAATTTTCATAGATTTCATCAACTGAAAGTTTTCTCACTAAAGCAATTCTCTCTAAAGCAATTTCTCACTAAAGCAAAATTACAAATTAAAGTTTTCTCTCTAAAGCAATTCTCACTAAAGCAATTCTCACTAAAGCAATTCTCGCTAAAGCAATTCTCGCTAATGAATGTAAACCGCGTAACACACGTTACTGCTTGAAGTGGTTGAGCAGGATGAAACCTGCTTCGCTGATGCAGCAAAATTTATGGGGTCAAACAGTTCAGCTGACTGTGACAGCGTCTGGATACCCAGATTGAAATGTTCATAACTTGATCAATTTTTGGAGTTTTGCAGAGATCTATAGATCATTTTGAAGCTCATAATGAGCTGAATCGTTTTACGAAATCAAATCGTGGAAAAATCAGTTCTGTCAACCAGTTATTCTACATGTGCATATATACATTGGGGGGTCCATCATGAAAAATTTTTTGGTGACCGATTTCGCTCGTTTTCACACATAAGTTAGCCACATATGTCGTACACATCAAGTTTAAATTTTGAGTTGTTTTGTTCAGTTCTCCGTAAGTTACGAGCCATCAAGTATGTGCAATTTGAATATGAGCGAGCACAAGGGTGCTGCAGTCAGCTGAGGCAAATTTTCGCAAATCAACTCTATATTTTTAGCTTATTTTGTTATATACCTTTAAAAACTATTAAGAAAGCATTTTCGTACAGTTTCCAGCCGGATGGGCTTGATCAGAAGCTTCTCTAAAGAATTTCTCGGAGAAACACGACCCTTGTTCCTCCTGATTTAATGAAACATTTAAAAGCGATTAACTTAAAATGGAAGCATTTGCGACACATAGTTCTATGAAAAGAATTCATCCCTGCAATGAGAGCTTTCGATTGATGTATAATATGCCATATTTTGAAAAAATTTAAAAATCGCTGTTTTGAGAAATTCTGGGTTCGAGGGTCCCGTTTGGCACGCTGAGAAGTACTGGACGCAGCTATCAGCATAATTCATGCTGCAAATAGATCCGAAGACATGAATACACAAGTTGGAATAGAAAATAGGCAGTTTAGGATCATACTGTTGTCGGAATTTAGCCAAGTTTTCGAAAAACCCGAAATTTTAAAAATTTTGCTAAAAATGCCCATTTTTGCGCCAAAAAAACTCAAAACTGGGAGAACATACAATGGAGCCATTGGTATCAATGGAATCGCCAATTCAAGTACTACGGAACCCCGGAGTCAGAATTTTCATTTAGGCCTCTGAATTGGAGCAATTTGCAATTCTTTCCGAAGACCCCACTTTTCAGCTGCAAAAAACTTTGGATTTTGACGATTTTCCACTGTTTTCGATAAATAAAAAATTTTTTAAAAATTTTAGGGGCTTAATCAAAGTTCTACTTCCAGCGTACCGCAGTTTATGATTACAGCTACATTATAAATACAAAATTATGCAGTAATACTACTGTTCGTCGAGAGAGTTTTTTTGGCGCAAGAATAAAATAACCACTTTTTCTGTTTCCTATATTTAACATATGCGGACCTCTACTTTGACGTGAAATTGTTCAGCAACCGTAAGAGATACGAGTTTAATTTGAAAACTCGTTAAAATATCCCACTCAAAGAGCATTATATGTGAAAATGAGCGAAATCTGAGATGGTCGAAAAATTGACCAAAAATGGACCCCCCCCCTTAAGTGGGTTGGGCTGCCAGGGTCAAAAATTCTACCTAGAGGATTTAGCTCAAAGCGCACCCAGTGATAGCTCTTAGAATTTTACGCAATCTATTAAAATTTCAGATGATTTCGGCCTGGAATAAAAAGGTTGTAGCTATTCAAAATTTTCACTTTCTCTTTAAAACGGGCCAAAACGGGAACTTTAAACTATGGCAAACAAATAACAATCAAATGGAAGTTTGTGGTGAGAAGAGCCGTTTCTTAGAATTGAAAAAGCTATCGATGCAGCTATTGTGCATATTAGTAAAGTTCGAAAAATGCTGCAAATTGTTAATATTCGGCTTTTTGGGATTGTCTCACAGAACTGGTGCATACAAAACTTGCAAATTGTATTTTGAAGAAAGTTCGTGGACACGTTTGGGATCTGATTTGAGCTTTAAATGACATATATATGCTTTCAACGGTTTCGAGTTCAAACGAAAGATGGGACAATGAAAGTTTGAAATCAGGATTGAAAGATGTCCAGGGCGGGCATCGAACCACTCAGCTTTGGATCTTGAGCAGAACGCTGTACCACTAGCAACGCCCTCGACGTTGAGATTATTTTATTGCGCTGATTTTCAACGTTTCGGAGTTTACGCAAAACACTGATATTTAACAGGATCAGAATTTTAACTTTAGAATTAGATTAGAATTTTAATTTTAATCATTTAACTGATATTCAGAAACTGAAACTCGGACTGAAACTAGTTTCAGTCTTTTTTCAAGACATGAAGATTTGAAGGTTTAAAGCGGTTTTTTTCGTTAATACTCTGCAGCGGAAGTATATATAATCATAATTCATGCATTAATTATGTTTCAAGGCTGGAATCTGCAGTTTTCGAATGAATTAAAACTGAAAATGAAATTCCGACTAAAACTAAAACTGAAGCTGAAACTATTTTGGGAAGAGACTTGAAACTGAAACTGAAACTAACATCGGTCACTAAAACAACACTGTACTTTAAGGCGGGCTAAAATAGATTTAAATTTAAAATTGTGGCTAAATTTCGAAACTTTAATCATTTGTTTAATCATACACTTCGGTCAGGACGAAACAAAGTTTCCATGCATGGTATGCTGAGTTTTGACCCGACATCATCAACTTGAAATGGCTCTATGGGACGCAACATTGTGGAATTCTTTCATTCTTTGCATAAAACCAGTATTATTAAGACGTGGCAATAGGCGAACTAAGCTTTTCCAGCATTGAACTTTAAGCTTCTACCATCCCCTAGTTGGCTCTCATCTTTAGTTCTACTGACAACGTCCACAGCAAATATTGGAAAACAATAATAGCGTCATTAAGTTAAACAAAGTATCGCCTTGTTCCAAGTATCGCTTTGTTCCTGATGCTTTTGCTGTCGTTCGTATCACCAAATACGGATAATAATAGTGCAATTTAGACCAAAACCCAGTGCAGATTGATTAAAGTATTTCTCGGAATCCGAGCCTGGGGGTCTGGGGAAAGCCGTCCGGTTCTGGGTCCAGGCTGTGTCTGAAATTATAGAGCCGGATACAACTTTGCCCCCCCTACTATCAGGTAAAATTGAGTGTAGGCGCAATTTCAGTACAGCTTCGTAGCTACTAAGGAGCCTCTCCTCTTCCCATGTTGCTTATTGCCGCTATCATCATAAAACGCCGAAAACTATTAAAATTGATAACTATCTAAACTATTTAACTTACTTTAAGACTAAAAAATTTGGGCACTATCAACAATATTTGATGAGTACAGGTTATCAATTGCAGTTGAAGTACTAATGCCCAAATTAAAAAGATTGATATTAGCCAGCAATATTAGATAACTGTTATCTAATTTTCTAGATTTTCAATCAATTCTGAAATAATAGCTAACTGATATCTTTTATATCTGATAACTGTTATCTATTTTTCTTGAATGACAACAGTGATCAGAGAAAAATAGATAACAGCTAGGAAATTTTTTTACAGTGTACGTCTGTTTCGTCTTGAAAGTGCGATCACACAGTTCGCAGTGGTGCTCGATAGAGTGAAAGTTCTTGAGATGCCTTGTTAAAAGGTAAACTTGTTCGCGAACTGCTTTTGACACGCAGTCAAAACTTTTTTGAGTTAAATTCATTTTCGATCATTTTAAATGAGAAGAAAAAATTATTTGAAGATCAAAAAATAAATTTCAAGAAGTTTTGGTACACTACGAATCGCTTTCCTTCCACTGTTATGATTTCTGAATAGGTCTGTTGTACACCCTCAATGTTGGGCATTTCTCTGTGTTTGCAAATAGTGACTACACAGTTCTTTTTCACAAACTCGGGATACTTTCCTTTCCTTATTATTGCTAGAATTTTGTCTTTATTGGCAAAGTAATATCGTCTTTTCTTGTTGAGCATGACTGTCCTATTCCTCGAATAGTAGTCCTTACACTGTTGTCTAATCCGTTCCTTGTTTTGAAGGTGTTACATAGTTGGTTATAGGACATATTCATTTCAAAGAGAACAATAAAATTATATGGAAATCACATTTCTCCATTTATTTAAGAATGGTCCCGTTTGGATCGCTGCTTGATTGCACCAACTTGGCATTAAGCATGAAAAGGTCTGTAACGTCAGAAATTTTAGCAAAACAGCTTTGTTTATATGTCATCGTTTACCCATCTCCCTTGTTAATGTAGTCCAGGAAAATGGATTTATGCTGTTTGTCTTTTTCAGCCATTTCCATTACCAGTTCATCATCGATTGTTTTACTCAGAAAAGTCCGCGAATTCTGCGTCTGTTCAGTGTTAATCGGGTTGACTATCTCTGGACTAACCAGTCTCCAACTAGTTCCCCTGCAACTGTTTCCACAGGTTGTCGGAGGGCATTTTTAATGACTCGGACGTCGACTGTTCAGTACTCATAAGGTTGGGGGGGACATTGTCTTAACAAAGTGGGCATCGGATATATGTCAAACAACCCTCAAAACAGGTTCCGTATTAACAATGAATCATCATCGGTAGACACCAAATCATGCTAATAGATCTATGTAAACCAATAAAGAAATGTAGAAAGAAACAGGAATTCAGAAATGGTCGGAATTCAGAATAAGCTATATAACCCAGATAGATAATATCATGGGAATTTTATTTCCTTTTCTACATATGACCGAAGCTATTTCAAGGCAAAATATGACTGTGCTTCCAACAATGCCGTAAGCCATGATCGACACAACGCTTCTAAACCGGTCAAATTCAACGGATTGTGCCGAAGGAAGTGCGAAACGTCTGAAGAGTGGGGTTTCATACTTATTTTGAATGCGAGTCCAAATACCAAACATCAGACAGTAGTCATAGTACTCGTTCATTTGCGCTAGTAGGATTGTGTTATTTTTGCTGACCAGACTGGAATCGTAGTGAAATTGTGCGTCATTGGGCAACACAAAAATATTACTGTAATCCTTAGCAGCAAATGATATCCATTTTAAGTCATCGTATGTAAAGTGGTACTTGGAGTCTGAGATTTTTGTTAATGCTTCACTAGATGAAGAAAAAACCTCTACTTGTTCGGGCAAAATGGCCAATAGCTTGAGCTCAGATTCGGCACCAGAATTCGTAATTACAGCACGCATTCTGGTACCTCTGACTAAATTTAGGTTTAGTAAATTAGTAAATGGCAATCGAGGTTTCCCGTAGTCATATCACCGCTAATAAAGGAGTTAAGATTAACAGAGATAAGCAGAGATCCTGTGAGGAAGGTCGGTAACAAGACTGACAGAAGCTTTTTTCTTTGGAAATAGTTTTTCAGATTGCTCAGAATGAGTAAATAACCACAACCAATTATAATCAATAATGAGTTATAATGGATATTTGGTTTAGGAGAGTTGTTCCAGTAACTGTTGAATGCAAAGGCTCCGGCCCCCGTGTCCATGGGTCGAGTAGCGACTGTAGCTCGAAGTCTTCCAGTCGTTGTAGTCATATACGGCAGAGTGGCATTGATTCTTCCCGATAGTAGATCCGCTGTATATCCTGTGGCTTTATTTGAATCTTCGTCATAATCTCCATACTTACCGTCACTTGAGGGTAAAAATCTTAGATCGTAACCGTAGCGAAGCGAAAATTGAATCATCAGTTCGCCTGACGAACCTTGCTCGCATTTTCTAGGTACTGGTTTCAGTAAAGCACAAGGATAAATCATTGGGATATCCAGGTCTGAAGCGCCGACAAGCAATGACTTTGACATTTTGCCCTAAGACTGAACCGGACTTAATATGTGAAAGGGAATCTATTTTCTGAATTCACGCTCTGATCAAGTTACAGATTCAACATGATGTTAAGGAGGGATAGTCTTTTGTACTGAAGCAATAGAATTCATT
>JASAND010001793.1:0-59349 GCA_030248195.1 Trissonchulus latispiculum
CAAAAAATTTCCCATTATGAAACAGTCTAATAGTTCCCTCATCTTGTTTCCATAGGATACCACTGTAGATTTCTAGTTCATAACAGACATCATGCTTCGTCCTCAAATATCTGTAAAGTGTTGATAGGTCCACATCATACCCAAGGTGATGGGATACAACAACATTTCGGGTTGTTTGATGATTGACAGTTAACCCAAACTTTCATGCCATTTCTTGTCCTGCTTGGAGTCCTCCATCTGCAGTTTTTGCTCTCATACACATAAAACTGCCAGTCGAAAAAACTAGAAATGTACACGAGTTGATGGTAATTACGGTTCCCCTACATCTCCTCGGATAATATATCACATCAGGCAGCTTCTTGAGATTAACATTTGAGCTGAGCTTTCCTTTGTGCACTATATTGACAACTTGCATATCTGCACTTGCAATGTTGAGATGTAGGGGAGCACTTCCAGAACCGCAGACTGTTAACGAAACACTTGACAACTGAATCGTTTTTATCTCCTCTCTTTCTTAAATAGTCTACGAACCCATCCTTTTATCCTTTTATTTAAAAAAATATATACAGTACTCCCCACATACAACAGTATCAAAAAATCTTGTAGACAATAGTAATTATATTTATCAATTTTATATTTTTCTTTGCATTCTTCAATAGAATACATTCCATAACTGTCAAAGTACTCCACATATTGATCAAAGTACATAGCAATCCAATGTTCTCCAGGAGCCAGGAAGGATCAGTATTTGGGACAAAACAGGCTGGTCTCTTAATCACATCTGGTAGTTTATCACAAGGAAAAACGCCCAGAAAACATCGTTTAGGCAAAATATCCCTTTTTATGGTTTCTGATATTTCCAAAGTATTTATATTGAGTTGTCATAAAATGGGGTTCTGTTGTGATCGATAGATATAAGATTATCAAATTCACCATATATAATGACTTCTACACCCTGTGCGTGATCCTTGAGTGGTTCCTTTAACTGTATATAGAGTGACAGGTCACCCTCTTTAATTAATTCCATTGCACTTCCATCCACACTGTCAGCAGTTAAATCAAAAACAAAGATAGTGTATCCTTTACTGTAGTCTGTATAGCTGATGTCAATTCCCCTGTCGGTGTTTGCCATATTGATTCCTTCGAACAGGTACATATAGGGAACTGTATAGTTGAAGCCTTCCCAGTCCATTTTCATAGGATGCTTTGGAACGTACTCATCACCGCATTTCAGTGATAGTTCATTAATCTTGCCTGTTTCAAATTTGAATGGGTTTTTTGTGAACGAGCCATTGAACGCCTCTGAATCTACCATTGCCATGATCACACGCCTAGGTAACTGCCCAGCAAAAATGGAATTCTCAACGACTGTTTGTGATCTAGGAGCAATGTGTCGAGTTATCATCTTGATGCGGCGCAGTGGATATTTAGCTGTATTATTGCTATGAAGAACCTTTTCAATAGCTAAGCTGAGAGACTTTTGAGGTTTCAGTTGATCAGTCAGGAACCTCTCCGATAGCAATCTCTAAAGTGGGCTGTGGAGTCCTAGCGACTACTTTGCAGCAACTGAGAGCTCACCCAAAGTCCGAGCCCATCCTCTATTGTATTATTATTATTATTATTATTATTATTATTCTTATTATCATTGATTAATATTGGTTTTGGTCCTTTGGTACTGTAAAGGACAGATAAAGAGGGTACACTAGCATAACACGCACATAAAGCATATAGGACACCAGTAACTGAGTCTGAGTTAGGTGATAGAGTTGAATCATAGCTGGAATAGAGAAATAACAGTAACCTGAAGAAGAGTTAGCCCTTGTCTGAACGTACGTAAACCAGCATAACGTTCAGGGTAAATTAACTTAAAATTAACCCAAATCCACCCTATAGAGTCTGGCAACTCTGGTATATTGACTGTTGATAGTAATTGTCAATATACTTGTACTTGGTATCCCTATTGTCATTATCATACAGTGTATTTAATAGTATTATTATAACCACTATTATATTTAGTATACAGTTTGTCAGTAATTGTCAGAAACATATTAAACAGAGTGCAGTGTTTAAGCAAGACTGTGAACCAGCGACCTACAGATCCGGGTGTGATCTTCCAAACAAACAGTAAGTTTTCTCAGATCTCGCTAGAGATCTGACTAGAACCTCTCACAGAGAGAAGATTTGAGCCTGTGCCTTCGATCTGTGTGTCAAGGCCCTCTATTTGATTTCGGCAGTGAACAAATAGAGCGAGAATCGACCCCTCTCGCTGTTCTCTGTTGTTTATAGACCAAACGAACTCACAGTAGTACCCCTACCAGGTTAGCTGTAGAGATTCCTGATTCTGGAAAACTACCTTTCGGGAATCTGGTACATAAGTTTGTCAACCTAGGCAAACGCGCTAACCTTCCGTGTGATTGAACTTTCAACCCAAGCGACCCCACCTTTGAAAATCAAATCAAATTGATCAAGTTTTATTTTCTATTCTAATCTCGCTCAGTTCATTACATATATTGTAATCCCCATGGGTCCTCAAAACAAGACAAGGGCGTTTTGCGTAATATTACTTCTGCCGTTCTGTCGCGCCCCTCAAAGATGACCTTGACATGTGTTAAACATAGGAAAATGAAAAAGTTAGGTTTAAAAGATTGTGGCAGAAAATTTTTTGCTGTATGAAAGATACAGCGCTACAACTTTGCACACATGTTAAGGACATATTGTAGAGTGCAGCTATCTAGTTTGATGCAATTCCGTTGAGTGACGGATTTTTGGTGAATTTTTAAACTCAGAATTTTGGAAAATCAGGCGTTTTTGTACCATGACAAACAGGACCTACATTACTCTTTTGTCTGTCCTGAAAGAGTGCGCAAAAGTTACAACAATGGCCAATAGATAGCTGCACTCTACGCATAAAAACACGTCTTTTGAAAGTTTTTGCAAGCTTCTAACAACTATAGTAAGCTCAAAAAACTTGCCACAAAAACAGCAAATTCTGGTAAAAATGGCCATTTTTCATAATTTCGCATTCTTCGGATAATTTCTCACTCATTATTAATGAGATTAATTAATATTAATAATTAATCTTAATTAATAAATATTGCAGATTAATATATCCATCCACACAATGTGGCCAAAACAAATGCATCTATATTGAATATGACTGCTGTGGCGGCACCTTTGACAGGTGAAAAACGCCAATTTTCAAATTTTTCCGAATCTAGACAAATTGGGTATTAATCGATAACTAATAGAACGAGGAGCAACTTTTCTCATAGAACTATGGGTCTAAAATGCTTTCTGTACAAGTTAAAGTGAGTTATAGTTATACTGGGGAGTCCTCCAAAGTGAGGTCAGTGCATCACTCAAGCATACATTGTGAACGTCTGGATAGCTGGACTTGAACCGCATCTGCACTTGAAGTGTTTCCTTAGTAAAGGGTATAATTGGTGTATCTGTAAATCCTGTTCTCAATCGCGTTCGGTCTCCACCTGCTCTTGCAAGGCTCATCACCGCAATTTTCAAGTTTTCCAACTTTGAACCTGAATAACGCTGTCACAGTTTGATTTCGAACACTAATATTTTGTCTTGTTTTTAGAAACATATGGGGGCATATTATGTGCGAAAATGAGCGAAATACGAAATTTTTGACCAAACAAACCCCCCCTTAAGTCTCTTATTGCGCTCGTAAGTTATTGTGTTCTTCACGAGTAGGCGAGCGTACATTAGCTGCGTTAGTTTTTGCTTCCGTTAATAGTCGATTAAAGTTGTCGTTCACCCCAGTACATCAGCAGTAAAAGCTACGAATCTTGGTTAGTGCATGCTTCACTACTAAATACGATTTATTGACAAAGAAGGATGCTATCTCAGTAGAACACTTTGAGCGGAAACACAAAATGAACAAAACGCAGCTGTACAATTCGAAACTGTATATAACTGTTTGTGTGGTTTGAAATTGTACAGGATTTCTAGTAGAATTTGAAATTGTACAAAATTGAATGCTGTAGATAACATTGCGCGAATACTACTTCTATGCGCTGGATTTTAGTTCCTGAGCTCTCTCACCTCTGCTATCAAAGTGGCGACATCAATTTAATTGCACAAGTATTATTTCAAGTGTTTCAAGTCCAATGAAATTTCATGTTGAGGCTCCCTCCAATGCTACTTCCAAGAGTTAGGTGGACACATAGTGCGTGCCCACAGACAAAGCGGATACGGCGGGTACCAATTCCTAATGGCCATGGATTCTGTTATCACTAGAAGGCAAAGCATCACCATAAGCCACAGGAAAAGTGAGATGACGTTCATTTTTCCGGCTGATCAAATCGTTCACAACGCCTAACTGATCAGACAATCAATCAGTCGGATGAACTTTTTATGCCATTTCTACGGCGTTCTACGAATTTGCATAGAATTAAAATAATTTTCCGCACTGATAAAGTAGGAATTTTGGAAGCAAAAAGTGTGAAATTGTGATGGATAATGATTATAAATATAGTTAATATCGAATAAGCTTATTTCCAGACATTTTCTCTTACTTTATGGAATAAATTAAAGTTAAATGGAATACATTTCATTTAAATTGGAAAGTGTGCACAGTCTGGTGCTGCTGCTGTTTTCACTAGCTAGACGCTTATCAGCTGCGAATAAAAGAAGATTCAAGTCTAACGCCCCATTCGCACCAGCATCAAAATTGTCTCATGTTTAAGAGAGACACACACATACGCACACGCACACACATACGCACACACAACACACACGCACACACACGCACACACATGCACGCACACACACACTTCAATTTTCCCTATGTTTAAGATATACTTCTTGCGTGGCGACTCTTCAATTTTTCCATATTTTTTATTTATAAAAAACGGGATTGGATTAATATTTTCCACTCTTAAGGCACCTCAGGCTATGCTGCCGGTACTTTGCAATGCGTTGGCTGACTTATATATCGCAGATCGTCATACTAATCATTTTACTGAGATAGAGCTCGGTAATCACGGTGTGATTTTGAGTGCAACCTTCTAGAAAGTAGCTCGAAATTATTCCGTTTTAGTCTGCAGGACAATTGCTCAGGATTCTAGGGTCTTTAAATCCCCAATACATGCATATGCTGTAGACTAGTCGGATATGGCTTTGGAGAAATTATAAGCCAAAGCTGCAGCTCTGCAATCAGTGGTACACTGTATACCCACCTATTCTGGAGAAAATGCGTCTACGAGCTGGACGCAAATCCATCCAATCTAGAGTTGGGACCGGTTCCACTAGAACCGGTTGGAACCGGAACCGGAACCGGGACCGGAACCGAACCGGAAGGAATTTTGGAACCGGAACCGGAACCGGTAGGATTTGGAACCGGCCGGTTCCACTCTTAAAAATGGACTTGAAATAACTTTTTTTGCAGAAGTTTAAATTTTGCAAAAGCTGGATTTCGTTTTTGTGGTTGCCATTCACTATTGCCATTCATATTGTCTTTTTCAAGCTAGTGACTGAAATTGAAACCAAAAATCTAGTTTGAACTGAAACTAAACAAATTTAGACCTGAAGGCGAAATATGTAGGATGAGACGTTATTAAGAGTTTCAAACTAAACGTGAAATGAAGGTACAATTATTGGAACTGAAACTGAAGCTGACACTCCATAGAATAAATTTAGACCCTAAACTGAAAACTACAGCTTCAGCTTCCACTGGAGGTGACACAAACTCACCGCTTCCCCTTTTCAGGCGATCGAGGCACGTTTCAGGTTTCACTGAAGCCGAGGCATAGAATTTAGAGAAATTTCAAATGTTTCTTTGAATCAACACTAGTGACATTATCCCGTCTGTTAAGACAAAAATTAAATGTTAAACATACTTGAAAAATTAGGAAAATGTATTGTAAGGGAAAATTTCTACTTTCTTTATTCCGGAAGGAATTTCGTAATTTTTTGTTTTCATGCTTCTGATTTTTCAAATTTTATTAAGTTATTTTGTGTGTATTACAAAATGCAGTTGTGAAAATGTCTCTAAATTAATTTTAACGAATATTTGAAATTTTCTGTTCTAAAATTCCAATTGTAATTGATGAAATACGGGCACTGTCGTTCAGACGTGAACGATACATCGCCGAATGAAAACTTTAACCAGCTTACATATTTGAATGTTAACTTCATAGAAAAGATGAGAGCTCGATGGGATGTAGTCGGAAATTGAGTATATCTTCTCAAAACATTGGTAAGTGGAAGGTGGTGTTGTCAGCACGCAAGATTTAAGCAACATTTTTTTAAAAAATAGTAAATTTTAGAGGAGTAGAAAACTTCGTAAGTTGAGTACTTATTTTCTTATTTTTAAGCTATCGGCAACGGAGACGAAAGTCAATCAAAGTTCAAATAATGGAACAGCATGTAGAAGTATCTGTTAGCTATTTTGTGTAATCAAGCGACTGTACATTTCCTCGTTAAATATAACTTTAATATATATATATATATATATATATATATATATATATATATATATATATATATATATATATATATATATATATATATATATATATATATATATATATATATATATATATATATATATATATATATATATATATATATATATATATATATATATTCTTCTTTCCAATTTGGCTTTCAGCTTTTAAATATTTTAAATGCATTTAAATGTTTTGGAAACTATTTGCTTCTGACACTGTACTCTTTTTAAAGAAATAAAAATTTAAGCTCCAGTATATCTCAATTCTCAGCATGTTTTACTGAAACCTTGTGCAGTTTACAAGATTCTGTTGAGAAGGCGCTGTCTGCATTTAGATGCACAGTAGAATCTCACCGTTAATTATCGAAACAATTTGCTCGACCATACTAGTTTTAATTTTTTTACAAGCTTTAGTGTATGTTGTGCATATAGTAACAGCATATGTAATGGAGCAAATTCGAGGTAAGGCAAAAACTTTAAAATTCTAAGTAAACAAAAAAGTATAACCCTGTTGGTTATTATCACATTACCTATTCCAATTGTTTTGCAGTATTGCTTTATAATTTTGATTGTATAACCCTTGCTGGGGGCCTGCATCCAATATTAAATAATGTTAAAATGTAACTACGAATTTTGTACTTGGAACCGGGAATCGGAAGCTAGAACCGGAACCGGAACCGGAACCGGAACCGGAACCGGTTTTGAAAATTGGAACCGGTCCCAACTCTAATCCAATCAGTAGTCCATAAAATATCTGCAGCAAAAAGGTTTACAGCACTATGAAGGATCTGTCGTCAAATTTCAAATTGAATTGATTTGTTGACCAACAATATGTGGCCAAAAGGAATCGCCACCTTCCTACATAACTTACAATTTTGAGTAAAACTTTGGGTTATTGTAATCAACGTGTTTTATTTGCAGTGAAGACAATTCTTTAAGTCTCGTACCCCCATTTTTCGGAGTTCCACGGCTTTTCTAAGAAATTGCGTGAAAATAGAAACAAACACCCGTTGGAGTTATTCTCGAGTTTAATTACTTTTGCGAAATTTGGTATGATTTTGGCTGAGGATCCGGTCAAAACTTTTTGGTTATGCAATTACTCGTTCTAGTAACTTTGTGATGGAAGGCAGACCAGTGCAATTAATATTAATGTGCAATTAACAATTGTTAATTGTAATTTAGCAATTGCAGAGGCCAAATTGTGAAAATAAGGTTGCACCAAATCTGATTAAAATCTAATTAGACTAATTTGTAATTAAGTTCTAATTAAGGCTATTTTCCGTTGCACCAAATAGAAAGTTAGTTAGATTTTAATTCTACTCAGGGGTAAGATTAATATTTGACTAACTTCTGACTAACATCTTATTAAAATCTAACTAAAATCTAAATAAAGTCATCGTGTGACATATGCTTGTACCTGATTTGCTAGAGCTCATCTGGGAAAAATACTAATTGGCTTTGAGCTAATCATATTTTAAAATCTAACTAGCTTGGTGCAACGGAGAATCTGATTAAAATAAGATTAAGACTAGCTAATAACGTTTTAGTTAGAAGTTAACCATATTTGGTGCAACCGGCTGATAGTGGTAAAAAACACGGACGTAGGTCAAGGTAGAAGTCACAATACCGTGTCAGCAAGAGTACATAATAGATAAGAGTAAGAAACTCTTGCGCTAGCATGTACACATCATGTAAGTATGCTCGGTTCATTAACTCGGGACCCCCCCTCGTAACTTCCGGGGGGGGGGTCCCAATTTGCACTAATTACACGCTTTCATATAAGCGTGTGTCTGCTCGCTGATTGGCCCATTAGCCTAAGGCTTATGGTAGGTAATTTATTAGTTATTTTAATTAATTATAACTTTAATTAGGTTAATAGAATTAAAGAACTAATTCGGCAACTTTGTAGCATTTTTCTGCTCTTTCCAATGATATAAAAATTGTTGGAGATTATATTCCTTCGGATTTTTGTGTTATCAAGAGTACATAATACATATGTATTATGTACTCTTGGTATTATGCAACAATTTTTATATCATTGGAAAGAGCAGAAAAATGTTACAAAGTTGTCGAATTAGCTTTTTTTAATTGTATTAACCTAATTAAAGTTATAATTAATTAATTAAAATAACTAATGAATTGCCTACCATAAGCCTTAGGCTAATGGGCCAATCAGCGAGCAGACACACACTTATGTGAAAGCGTGTAATTAGTGCAAAGTGGGCCCCCCCCCGGAAGTTACGGGGGGGGGGGGTGGTCCTGAGTTAATGAACCGAGCATACCTTATATGATTTGTACATGCCAGCCTAAGAGTTTCTTACACTTATCTATTATGTACTCTTGGTGTCAGTCAATATGCCAGTGAATATCAGGATTAGAGGGAAGAGAGAGAAACCCGAAATCTGAAGGAACTTTAGAGAATCTCAGAGATTTCTTGATCATCCTGTTTGATTCCATGAAGAGTGTATTAATTGCTTTCGCAATGGATATGCATTCCGTTTCACTTGGTGTAAATTTATTACAAACTGAATCTATAAATTTAACATATTTTTCTTATAGAGGTTGCATTAGATATCCGCTGCAAAAGTAGAATTACGACACATCCGTTTGAAGGATATTTTGCATCCATTCTGGCCAGGTTGCCTTTAATAGGCCAGGCACGAAGAGATCACGGTTTATGATGACTATATTATGTAATCCAAAGGACATAAACCATACCTTAAGATGACACATCAGCTTTTTTGATCTAATTGTCGACGTATGGTGGAGGATGCAATCTGAACGTGGACCCTCAAAATCCTCGGAATCAAGTCCAGATGCCCGGCGGATCAAAACGTGGTCGACGTATTTTTGCTGCTTTGCAATAAAAATGAAAATGAAAATAGAATTGAAAATGAAAATTAATTTTTTATGCCTGACTGACTGTGATGCCCAAAACAGTCGGCATGTGTCTATCTACAGGTCCAGAGACCTGAACTGCGCCTATTTAGTCAGGGATTAGAAATGCGACATAGGATTCCCCCTCCATCCAGATAACCACAAGGTGCTAACACTGCATCAGAAACGCATGTACATGTAGTCAACGGTAGTGTTGGGATTGGCCGAAATTTTCCTTGGTTGATTTGGCCTTGGCTTGGCTTGCCCGGAGTTTGAAGTTGGCGAGCCAATTGGCCGTTGGGCTGTCAAGATACAACATTCTGGTTGGTGTGATTTAAAGTATTTTGATAGATTTCACCCAGAAAAACTAATTTTTTTAGCTCTATCGACCTCGTTGGCTGATGATTGTGTGATCGAATCGCACCTGATTACCCGAAATTTTTATTCTCCGATGCTGCCGTGGCACATCTTCCATTCGTTCGTTCTGGTATTTAGTCCTGCCTGACTGAGGCTAAGCTTTTTCCCATTCCTAGACACTTGAGCCCAATCTTAATGGTACTCGGCACAAAAACTCCCTACTGTGGTTTTCGTTGGGTTGTTGACTGTTTTCGGTGTGTTAACTGAAGCTACTAATTTTCAAGATATTTGACTTTTAATTAAACCCGAGCAAAGCATGCCGTGTTGATTAATCTCGCCGCAAAACCGAAAACTAGATAGGCTTAGCTGTTACTATAAACTGCATAATATAATATACCGCATAATATAATATGCACTATATAATAAAAATACACATTACAAATACACATAATGAGTGCAAACAAGTTGTACTTGCTATATGAACAAAAGTACTAGTAAGTTTTCAAAACATTATACAGTTTAGAAGCAAATATGTAGTTTTTCAGATACTACAGAATTTTTTCTTTTCTTCTTGAATCTCCTCTGATAAATTCTGCATTTCCTAAAATATGACAAAAGCAAGTTTTAAGCACAGTGAAAACCATAGAACTCGATATTGGAAAGGGCTACAGTGGTAGGGCTCGATGCGTTCAAATTGCAAATAGTCGAAATAGAAAGTTTCAATACATTTTAGAAGAATCGCACGCAAATACACGCCTGGCGATGCTTAGTTGAGCCCCTTGTGATCTATGTGTGGGGTGACCTTATACACATAAATTTAACGTAAAGTATGCTATTGGCCAAACAGATCCGTTTTAGTTCAAACGCATATAAATACATACAGTGTTAACAGAGTTTACCGTGAACCCTAACCCTCGAGACTTCGGCCTGAATGCGCTAATGCTACATTCTATCCGAGTACGCACCGAAGTCATACCCCGCAGCGGTAACACAGGCCCCGGCCCGGTCCCAAATGGGGCTAGAATTTTAAGCTAAGTAAACATTTCCCACCAAAATTTTAGAATTTTGAACATATGTTTTAAAATGTTAGGTTGTCATTGATTTGAATAAAACCAACACTAGTAACTGGTGTTTTATGTTGTATTTGAAAATCTGGATTTTTAGAAATGTTTTGAAATTTTTCAATTTGAACTTCCGATCTCTACAACAGGCAAACCGGCATATTTGCAACGGAATTGAAGGATCAATGACATAAAAGACATAATATAAGAGTTACACCACTAGGCACACCAGAGATGAAACCGGTTCACTATTTCCTAACCGATGACCCGGTATTTTGGAAATTTCAAAACTGAGGTTCGAAAAAGTAAGAAATGTATAAAAAGGCTGCGTGAGTGCTATTTAGTGTTTTTGATGCATTTTTGGTACCTGAAACTTCAAGTTAGGTTGCACAAACTTTATTTTTTGTCCATTTGCCTAGCACCAGGATGCTAGATAAGATCACGCTCTGCAGTTTGAGCAAAATGTATATCTGCCTGATTTTCTCGAAAATTTTGAAGTTTGGACGCTTGTTTCTTTTTTAAAAAGGCCACATTCAAGCTGTCGAAATTTGACAATATTTAATTTTTCAAAAACATTATTTTGTAATTTTAACTTAGTCATTTTGCTTATGTCATTTTTTATTTCAAAACGTTATTTTTTTCTGTTAATAATAACCTGAAATTAATCGAACAGGCTCTGGAAAACAAGGACGTTGTCCATATAATTGTAAGTTTTTCGAATAAATTTCTCAGTGTGCGGTCAAAACAGTATAAGACGATTAAACTATATTCTTATGACAACTACTCCTTTATTGTTCTGTATCGTTTTCAGGTTAAAAGGTGTAAATATAATGAATTTAAACTGTCACTTTCCATAGCCCAAAGATATACACGAAACCGAGCCAGCGCCTTAAAATAAGTGTCATGGCTAACAAACTTTGGATGAACTATTCATTAGACGAGGCATCGCCAATTAAAGTAAAAGCAAAATGTTAGAGAAAATTCGATTTCACTATTAAATTTATTCATTAACATTTAGTTAGGCAACAATAATAGCTTCGGAATCAAATCCAAATTTTCCAGCTGAGTGCCAATGGGATCATTTTAGCAGCACTGTTGAACCCTGATGAATACTTGGAAATTAGTAGAATGATAATTGAAGTTTCCAAGTTTTATATAAACTAGTAAAATTTCTAAATAAGTCCTATTTTGTACCAAAAACCAAAACTAAAAATACCGGGTCAAGACCGGGTCAGAGCTCCTGACCCGGTGACCCGGTCTATATAGTGACCCGAACTGACCCGGTGACCCGGACTCATCTCTGGGGCACACACTATGTTATCAGAGCAAAAACTAGGCCCTGTTCGCTAACGATTGATTCCCCCCCGCAAATTATACCCATCACTTCAAAGAAATTCGCGCGCAATGCTTGTGTTCTAAAGCTCTAAACAGGCACAAAATTCGCTAACAATCAGTTTATGTATTCGTGCTTAAGCACGTAAACATAGAGCGAGTTAGCGTACCCCTGCATTGACCAGGGGGTCTCTTGCGCAATTCCCCCCCAGCCCTAACTTTTTATTTTTTTGACCAATAACTTTGAAATTTGGTGTGGGTGCATACTAGAGGCTGATGAATTCAAAAATTAAAAAATTTTAAAGTTTTTAAAAATTTTAAAATTTTAGTTTGGTAAGGGGGCACCAAGGGGAACCAAAAACTTTTTTGAAAAAACTTTTGCTGAAAACTTGCATACAAGGGTTTTCTGGGGCGCTGAGCAAGAATCTGAAGTCCGTTTTTCGATTCAGCTTTTCGTTAGCTCAGTATAAGCTAAAGTTGTAAGCTTAAGATGTAAGCTTATCCTGAGCTAACGAAAAGCTGAATTGAAAAACCGACTTCAGATTCGTGCTCAGCGCCCCAGAAAACCCCTGTATGCAAGTTTTCAGCAAAATTTTTTTCAAAAAATTTTTTGGTTCCCCTCCCTTACCAAACCAAAATATTAAAATTTTTAAAAATTTTTTTAAACTTTAAAATTTTTGAATTTTTGAATTCATCAGCCTCTAGTATGCACCCACACCAAATTTCAAAGTTATTGGTCAAAAAAATAAAAAGTTAGGGCTGGGGGGGGGAATTGCGCAAGAGACCCTTGACCAGGTACTGATTTGCGGGGGGGGGTCACCCATTAGCAAGAGTACATAATAGCAAGAGTACATAATAACTAAGAGTGTGACAAGCGTCACACTCTTAGTTATCAAGCAGAAAACATCATCTGCACAATAACGGCCTACCCCCCCAACAACTGAGTACCTGGTGACCCCCCCCACAACTGAGTACCAGGTACACAATTGTGTAGCAGCACTCGCTTGTATGTTTACATGTTGAAGCCAAAAACATTCTATCAGCAGCTGGCCACTTTTGAGCTTCAACATGTAAACATACAAGCGAGTGCTGCTACACAATTGTGTACCTGGTACTCAGTTGTGGGGGGGGTCACCAGGTACTCAGTTGTGGGGGGGGGGTAGGCCGTTATTGTGCAGATGATGTCTGCAGCCTAATAACTAAGAGTGTGACGCTTGTCACACTCTTAGTTATTATGTACTCTTGATAATAGGTAAGAGTGTGACAGCTGACAGGGTCTCTGTTATCAGCTCTCGAGCAATTATCTGCACGCTAACATCCCAACCCCCCCCCCGCAATTGCGTACCTGGTGGACCCCCATAAACCGGTACCCCGTACGCAATTGCGTACGCTCACTTTTTCTACCGTAAGCCACCCCCCCCCCCCGCAAATGTGACCAATCGTTCGTCAGTTGAAAATGATGGGTATGTTTTGCGGGAGGGGGTTCGAATGAAAGGTCACATTTGCGGGGAAGGGGGGTGCCTTCCTGTAGAAAAGAGTGAGCATACGCCATTGCGTACTGAATACTGATTTGCGGGGGGAGGTACACTAGGAACGCAATTGCGGGGGGTGTTAGCGCATGGCTCGAGAGCTAATAACAGAGAGCCTGCCAGCTGTCACACTTTATCTATTATGTACTCTTGCCGCTAGTGAGCAGAGCATAGCTTTTTCTCTGATGGCATAGAGTATGCCTAGTGGCACACTCTTATATATGTACTCTCGAACAAATGGATGGACAATTGCCCGAACGATTTCTTTGAATTGGGGGAAGAAATAGCTTACCTTCTTAGTGCCGTCAAAATAGTTGCGAGACTGTAAAATCTGGCTACTGTGAGGATCTGGAATCGACAGATTGAAGTGACTGCAGGAAGAAGTGTCGAATCCGGAATTGGGAAAATCGGAAGAAATTCCAAATTCAGAGTTCATCTGCAGGTTTTTCCAAATCTGCAGAGACTCCGAGTTTAGCATCTGATTTTCTGGATCAGTTTCAGTTTCAGTTTCAGTTTCAACAGCGTCAGTCGGGACAGAGGTAGTTGCAGTAGGAGTAGATGATGTAGCTGCCGCTACATATTGATAGTCAGCAAAGAGGTCTTCTGGTGGAGGAAAAATCCAAGGTTTCAAATCTTCAGCAGGATAGTAATAATCCTCATCCACAAAACTGACCATTTTGCTGCACTGAAATTAAATGGTTCAGCAGAAATATGTCTAGAAATATTGTAATATCAGAAATTTTTGGCAATATTACCAGAGGGCAATATTACCACCAAGAACCAAACCCCGTCCAACCAAAACGGATAGACCCCATCACGAAAAGGGCTGACCTCTCGTGCAGAAAAAGAAAAACGCTTAGACACGTCAGCGATTTTCGCCAAAAAACATCAAAATTTGAATATTTTCAGCAAATATTAGGGATTATTCCAAAACTTTCATTTTTCATTGTTTTTGTCTAATAATTTATATATAAAATTTACAACACCTTTGTGGTAGACTCCTTTGCAATTTTGAAATTATTTAGGCATAGTCCCGTCACCGGAGTAGCTGAGACCCTCTGGGACTGGACTCACTGATGGACAAGGGGGAGGGGAAGGGGGCAGAATTTCCCACCCCTCGGCGAAGTCGTCCACACAGAGTTGGAAGCGGGTACCCCTTTGGCGGCCCGCCCCGCCCCGCTACCCGCACGCTGGTACCCGCCCCGCCCCGCCCCGCGGCCCGCAGCCAACTGATACCCGCAAGATACCCGCAAAATTTTTCGAGCTGTATACGATTACCATGTTGTTAAATTTATTAAAAAATGTCAAGAATTAAAAATAAACTTTGATCTAAACTACTTTACTTAATAGTGTATTGAGATGGGTTGCTGAAATATGGAAATTAATCCATCTTGCCGTAGGTTGCCGAAAAAGTACCAAAATGTTTTCGAAAAGTTTAAAAATTTAAGCTAACTGATATGTTTATAATTAGAGATGCACCTGGACCTGGGTCCCAATGTCAGTCTCGGTGGTTCAGCCCGATGCCGACCGGGACCAAAATTTTGTACTTTTTTGGCAATTTTTCGCCAAAAGTTTGGAATTCTAAAAGTCAAAATTAAGTTTTAATTGGTAGATACTATATTAGTTATTAGTTATGTTATTATATTAGTCATCGATTTGAATGAAAAACACTAGTAATTTTGTCGATGTATACTTGAAATTATAGCAAAATCTTAATTTTTAAGAAAATTCTCTTATTTAGACCCACAGTTTTCAGGCTCCGGTCTCGGACCCGGCCCGGTGCATCTCTACAAGAAATTAATGTTGCGCTCATGTAGTCTCGAAAAAGACCCATGTTACAAGGCTAAAGTAGTAAGGACTAGCCTACTTAAATCTCAAGGTTTTGAAAAATGATCAAAGTCTGTAATTTGCTGAAAATTATGTTCACTGCTTCGAAAACGCATTTAGCCAGGTGTTGGCCGGATTTTTCGTCGGCCAAGTCACTTGGCTTGGCCGGACTTTGTCGTTGGTCAGCCAACGGCCAACGGCCAACGACCAATGACTGGCCAACGGGCGGCCAACGTGCAGTTTTCAAGCCCAAATGGGAATTTTTTCTGCAAAAAAGCAAAATTTTCAGCAAAATTTTGCTGTTCTTCTTGATTTTAAATGGATAGAGCTGGAGCCAATTGTTGGCAAATTTTCGAATGGCGGCCGACGGCCAACTCGTTACTTGAGTGTTGGCAAACCGGACCGGCAAACACCCAGCACTATTGAATGGTAATAATTTTGATAATTTTTGAATTTTGAATTTTGAATTTTATAATTTGAATAGTGATAATTTTCCGAGAAGCAATAGCAATTAATATTCAGTTTGTTCTCAATGTCAGTTAAAATATGCTACCTTGGATTTTCTAAAAAGTTATGCCCTTCCGTACAAAGTTAAGCCTGAAGCCTTTCACACTTATTTGTGTGATTCTGAAAAATTATAAGTTGTCCGACTAAAAGTTTTGTTTTTGTCACAACCCACGGATAGCCATATAGTCATCAGGACTTTTCTAGAATAATATTTGTTTGAAAATTTTTTGAGCAAGCATTCCCAGTTTCAAAAATTTTTTTGAAAGGTTGCAGAGTAACCTTCTATACCATCCACTGAACGCCACTAAAGGAACACATGCTTACAACAAAATTTAAGGAATTTAAGTTTTGCGTATAGCATAACAAAAAAGCATACTGTATGCTGAAAAATTAAGTTTATTTGCTTACTGAAAGCAAGAAATGCAAGTAGAGATCTCGATCAATGTACATGCTGTAGGATCACAACATGGCAACACAACATAGCTTATAATTACGTTTCTGGATATAACCAAATAGAACAAGTTTAATCAAGGGCCCATATGAGCTGAAAATAGTAGTCGTGGAGAAGGGCACCCAGCCAAATTAGCGAATTTTTTGAAATCACCATCAGAAATTCTGTTTTTTTCTGAACACTTTACGGAAATGTGTTAGAATTTTAGTGAATATATCAACAAGAGATACCCGCAACTACCCGCGCGGGTAGCCTGCGGGTAGCAAATTTTCTATTACCCGCGGGTACCCGCTACCCACTTCCAACTCTGCGTCCACAACGGGTCGCGAAATTGCTCCCACAAGGGGTAAGAAAATTGGACACAAGGGGTAAGAAAATTTGACACAAGGGGTAAGAAAATTGCCCAAAAAATCGGTCCAGTCCAAATTTAGTCCAGTCTGGATCCCCTGTTAAAATATGGATCTTGCCATGCATGTGCTTGGGAGGGTTTGGGGTTTCACCGCCCAGAACTGTGTCTCTCACTACCCCCCACCCAGAATTGTCCCTCACCCCCCCCCCCAGAACCCGGGCTTTTCAGTTTCTTGGACAAAAAACCGAAAAAACCGGTTTTCCGGCAGCCAGTTTAACCCCCCCCCTCCCAACTTACGCACCTGCACATGTCTGGATATTACTGCGATGTTGGAATAAATATGCAAACTAGGATTTAAAGATTCACGTAATATGTAAATTAGTTTAATCAAGAGTTAATTATAGCAAGAGTACGACACCGTACCCTTGCTAGTGTAATTGGCCTGTCATATGCTCGAAACATTAAGGCCGAAATCTCGGGGGGGGGGGGTCACGGTTAACACAGTTAACCATGTGTTTATATGCGTTTGAACTAAAATGAATCTGATTGGCTAATCCCCTACCTTATGTCAAAATTACGTGTATAAGGTGACCCCCCGAGATCTCGGGGGGGGGCTCAGCTTAACGTTGTTAAGCGTGTGTTTATATGCGTTTGAACTGAAATGCATTTGATTGGTTACTTAGCTATCGTAGCCCTCACCAGTGCATTTCAATAGCAGCAGCTAAGCAGCCAATCAAATGCATTTCAGTTCAAACGCATATAAACACACGCTTAACAACGTTAAGCTGAGCCCCCCCCCCCGAGATCTCGGGGGGGTCACCTTATACACGTAATTTTGACATAAGGTAGGGGATTAGCCAATCAGATTCATTTTAGTTCAAACGTACATAAACACATGGTTAACTGTGTTAACCGTGACCCCCCCGAGATTTCGGCCTTAATGTGCCGAGCATCTGACAGGCCAATTACACTAGGAAGAGTCCCGTGTCATACTCTTCCTATCATCTACTCTTGGTATAATCAATATTTAAGGGACGAAGGTTCCATCATTTTCGGTCATCTTTTCATGATTACACCAATACAAAGCCTTTCATAGGAATTTTATTGCACACAGTCGTTTTTTGGTTTCAAAGTTTGATTTGTTTAAAATGTGATTCCTTTGAATTAAAAATTATTTCGACTTAGTTTTTATTCAGTTATTAGGGATCTGAAATTTGACACACACGTTTCTTTATGAGCCTTGTCTGTTTCAACCTAGTCCTAAACTTTTTATTTTACAAATTGGCGATCGTGTGCATTGAGCAGGTTTTGATATTCGAATAAGAAATTTAGAGCTGGTTTGGACCAACCTCGAGTATGCGTCCTAATCAGAATCATTGGTTTGACCGGCTTAGCTATGGTTAAACTAAGAAAGTAGTTTTAGTTTTATTTTCAAAACTACTTTTTCTTGATCCTGCAACGAGGGGGGTAAAGCATCATTGTTCACAACTGAAAATAATTTTTGCCCCCATGATTTTGCATCATTAGCACTTGCACTTCACACTTGTCTTTTTTACTTTTAAGATCACTAAGACCATAGCTGAAGTTCAGATTTAATCTGGGTGAGGCAGTTTCACCTTGACTTAAGTTTTAATTTTGAAGTTTTTAAATACGTTTTGCATTTGAAAAAGTTGCTAAGATTTAGGAGGATGTGGTGGTGCTTTCCGCTTCCCTGAGACCAGGACATGGACTCTAGGTGGACGGATTATGAGCAGCAGCAATTTTTTTTCTTTGATTTATTGCTCATCTGAGGGTCTTACTTTGAAGTTTTCGATCACATTCACTTCACAAAAGACTTGTGTGTGTGTGCGTGCGTGTGTGTGTGTGTGCGTGCGTGCGTGCGTGCACGTCTCAAATTATTAAATTTTCGTGAAAATCTGAAATTGTAAAATTTTTTCAAGAACTGACAATTTTGTTGCAAATTTAAACAAATTGAAAATTTTAATGAAATTGGTTCTCATGTTTTGAAACATTTCACTAATCAATTGCAATTTAATTTCATTATTTCAAAATTTATCCAAAACCATTCGGAAAAACAGGTTGTAACTTGTAGGGGCCTGTTTTTATTTTCGGTAGTTTAATTTGTGGACTTACCACCCCCATACATTCGTTTTATAATTTGATTTGCAACACGGTGGTTTCGATCTTTTCCATTGCATTGAAGCTTTTAACTGTTGCTGTTGCTGTTTTTTAGTCATCAGGGAATTACAAAAGCAAAAATTTATTGTGCTGAATCATACTAACCGAGATTAAAAAGTATATAGTTTTTGATGGATCAAGCTTTTTTAAAGATTTTATGCGGGATGAGCAGAAATTTCAAAAAGTTTCTTCTCGGCGACCCAGAGCAGTCAAGCCTTCATGAGATCATATGTGCTTAGCGTCATGCTACTTAGATAAGAATGTGTAAGTATATATTGTAGTATTATATAATCCCCGGGCAAAATGGCTACGTAAGGACAAACTCAAAAGAAAACTGAATTTCAGAAGAAGTATTTGATTTTATAATGCCTTGCTTTCACGAGGTGTGAATTGCATATTGCAATTGGATACTGCAAAAGTGTCCACGATGCAATCATCGTATCATGGGCACCTCTGAGCTAATAATGGGAGAATGCACACGTCAGCGTGGCATTTGGCAAATTTGATTAAATCTATTTTTGAAAAGAAAACACCTAAGGAGTGCATTGTTTGCTCTTTTTACAAGATTTTGTATACCAAGTGGCATATTTAACAAGTTTTTTTAAATTTACCATTGGACCAATAACGGAGGGAGAGTAATTTCGCCTCGAGTTGAGATCTCACGTGCATATGAAACGAAAACGTTTTCCTTTTTGGACAAGTAGCAAATATATCGAAACTGGGCAAAACTAACCAGCATCACTTGGCATTATTAGAAAGGCCTGCAAAAAAACTGTAATTTGGTGGAAGTGGAATGATGAGAATTAGACCTTAAAATTTTCTATTTAATTTTTGAATTATTAAAATCTGAAACATCTAAAAATCTAGTCAAATTTTACATTTTCAAAATTGATAAAAAACTTCAAAGGCCTAAATCAAAATTGTAATTTCAAGGTTCCGGAGTATATAAGCGTTTGACGGTAATCTCATACAAAAATTGTCCAGATTTACAAATTCAGAAATGCACGAGAAAACTTGATAACATTTCTCACTGCCTGTGTTTAGCGGGTTGTGTCTACTTTCACAACCATGCCTCATTTCACCGCCAAAAGTCTCACTTCACAACTAGGAGTCTCATTTTACAACTAACAGTATATATCACTTCACAGCTGGATGTCTCACTTCACAACTAGAGTGTTGCACTTAGCAAAGTCTTTTGTAAGAAGATGTGTTCCTTTGATATTTGGAAATCAGAAAAATGGAAGAATTTGTCGATGCCGAATCTGTCGGAAGCATCTTAAAATGACAGGATCTTAGTAAAATTTTGAACAGGAACTAGCTGATAATGACATTGTAACGCATGCATTCAAAATTTCATACAAATTGTGCTTATCGACAGCCTTTATATAATAACCTAAGTAATAATCAATTTTACAAATAGCATGTTCTTAATAAAAAGAGATCAAACTCCAACTTCAACTGCTTAATTTTAAAGATTGATGCAATTATGGACATTCGCTTGAATAAAGTGCATTATAGATATTTTATAGACAGACAATACAGCATAGACTGAATTGTCTAGTTTCGTTGAGTATTTAGCTGGAACGGAGCTCCAACGGGGCTCCAAGAGCCGCGCTGAGCCTTTTACACCCATATTATAGGGGAGCGCTCTCGCACTCCCCTATAATAACAGAAGTAATTCCAAAGAGCTAGTTGTGAGACACCTCAGTTGTGAAAGTAGACTTTCAGTTGTGAAAGTAGACACCTCAGTTGTGGATGAAAAAGGTAAAAAGGTTGCCCCTGGAGAAGACTCCCACCCTTGAAGGGTATAGGATGCCGGTGCTCATTCCTGGTTTCATTTGCCCTTGAGCCAGGAGTGTCACCTCGGATGATGACTGCAACCGTGGAGGAGGGGCCAGCTCATCAAGGCAGATACCCTATGCAGTCTCCTATTACCTTCCAACATTTGTGGTACACATTTACCGACCAATTAAGGATGGATAGCTGGGTTGGCTAGAGCCCACGGCGAACCGATACGTGCTTAGTCCCTTGCTGAAGGGGATTTGTGAAAGCCTTGTGGCAGCGGGGATTCGAACCTCGGACTATCGGATCCAAAGTCGAACGCCTTAACCACTCGGCCGTCACGGCACGTTGTGGATGAAAGTAGACATTCAGTTGTGGATTGATAGATATCACAGGATAAAGGTCACTGCAATAGCTCAAAATCTTCGTATGTACGTAACACTCAATACGCATATAGTATAGTACAATATACAAAACGCTATCTATTCTAAGTTTAGAAAAGTATGTGGCTCAAATCTATTAATAAAAGCGACATCTACAAATAATATAGCAACAAGTGTTGGATAAAGTTGTGAAAAGTACACAATGATGGAATAAAACAAAATTATGGTGATAGCAGAAACCATTCTCACAAAGGCACCATTCACAGTTTAGCACAGGAAAATAAACGTGCACGACTGCTTTAGCCGTGTGTCAGTATTCTGGTGATTAAAAGGACATGTGCATTCAAACTGGAAACGTGCATGGCATGACAAGGCACCAAACGCAAAGACTGGGATAGATCAATATTTCCAGCATAAACCTACATATGCGTAAACATAAACCCTATGTGCCTGTTATGTTAAACAGCAGTTGTGTTATCACAACGCAGAAAGGAACACAAAACTGGCCCACTTTAAAATCGCAGATATTTTTCACAGCCTTCCAACTTAAAAGTCCTGAAACAGAAGGTTTGAAACAGATTTTTTCTTACATCGTTGTCAAGACAACAAACGTATGTTCGCATAACCCCTAATCTCGGGCACTGATTATTTAATGACAAGAAAATGAACAGAATTTTTGCGCGGTGGGAAGCCGCTGCGTATACCCTAGAAGGAAGCTAGAAATGTGCAAAAATCAGAGCTGTAACGTCTTACAAGTGTTAGCCATATTAAGGAGAACTCAAACAAGCAATATGTTTTGCAAAAGGTTGAGCTTCAAAATAATATTTTATTGAAATTATAAACCTTCTGCGCACGTGCGCAGTCTATTTTTCATGATTAAAAGCTTGCTTAGGAAATTGCACAATATTGTCCAAAATATCGTACAATTTTCAGTCCACATTTTAGTTTAACAGAATTTCACTTTTTGAACAATTCAATTCAATTATATTTTTATACAATTCAATTCAATACATTTCAGTAAAAGAATTGTTGCAGATTCACTGCTACAGGGTTTTAATACAACAGGCGCTGAGTTGCTCTGTTCGAAGGCTTTTTATTCCTGCTGGAACAGGAATGTATAAAACGAAAACTAGTATGTTCACAGTAGCATGAGTCACTTCTCTATTCAGAAACCCATCTTCAACACAGGTCTAGCTTAGGGCAGGTGTCCGTGTACGAAGGAGACATTTGATTTTGAAACTCATAAGAGCAGCAAAAATCCAACAAATTGTTTGATTTTTGCATTTATTTCTGCATAGAAATCAAATGCATAGTTGTTCTGAGTTTGATTTTCCATGCGCATCAATTTTAAAATGCAAAAATCAAGCTGCACGCTGATTGGCTGCTGAGCAGCTTTTCTTATTGGTTAGTTATTTGGACCGCCGCCTGCCTTTTTGTCACGTGACAGTGTCTTCATTTTTGATTGGAAGTTGAGCAGTAGTTCGTTGAACTGAATTTGGCGCCAATTTGAATTTATACTCAGCCTGACTCGGACGTCTTGAATTTTTTGTGTCTTTTCTGACGTGCCAGGTGCAACATGGCGGACTCAGCTGCTTAATTGTGTTTTAACCAGATGAAAAAATGCATTCTTCTGGATAAACTGACAGCACAGAATATTGCTAAACTGTTTCAGGTGAGTAGTTTTATTATTTGATCAAATTGAATCATTCGAAAGGGTATTTTTAATAGGTATTTTGTGTTATTTTTACGGTGGAGTGAAGGGTATTTTTATAGTGGGGAGGAGGGCCCCCACAAAACTGACCTGCCCCTCTTTCGAAATTACCTGCACCCCGAACCTATCTTTTCCCGAACCCCCCCCCGGGATTTTTGCTTCCCTCCCTCGAATCTTCGCTCCCATGAATTTATCGAGACTTTATTGCAATTTTCAAATTTTCTTCGGGTTCAAATCTGTTTCGTTAAAATGTCAATCATTAGCCTGAATGCAGGCATTTTAATTACTGTTTTCGTGTCTCTATGCAAAATATGCCAAAATACTAATTTTTGACTTTTTTAGCAGCAATTTCTTCCCCCGCCCCTCTTTGAAACAATTCCCTAAAAATACGATGTGGGTGATGCTGGGGGAGAACTGGAACAGGAATATCGGCTTGGAGTTAGGGGTACTGGGCGTAACCTCCTCCCCCCAAACTGCCAAAATAATTCAGACATTTTTGAAAAGACACTTCAAAGCGATTTTTTGTACTTTTAGGCCGGTTTTGAAGAAATGTAGCAAAATTGTAATATTTTTGTGCACAATTTGACCTTTTTGTCGAAATACATTTTTGTCGAAGTTTTCATTTCTGGGGTTGGCATCCAAATGTGTACCTGGCAGGTAGTCCAAAAATCGGGGGGGGGCTTGCCAAAAATTTGGGGACCAATTTGGGATCAACCAGCACACTTATGTTTGTACCTTCAATGATTTTCTGTTTAATGGATAGTTGTGATTGTTCGCTGTACAGTTGCAAGCATACATATATGTTTTCTGAGTCGCCACTGAAGTCTGTTTTTCAAATAAATTCAAGTTTCTATGGGTGTAATATTACCAAATTCCTAATGGAGAATAGTTTTCTGTTTGTGATCTATTGCCTACCATTCTATTTTCAATCCTACTATATTTTTCCTTTCCAGGTCGATGCAAATACGGTTATTCTGGAATACGCAGGTGGATCTATGTCATTTCTTCCGGAGGATGACGGGTCATTCAACCTTCCTGAGAAATGGCTGTCTATGGATAGAAACTTCGAACTTGTAGTCATAGCCAATGCTGCCACATCGGCTGAGTCTCAATCCATTCTGTCCTCTAATGCAGTTACTGCACGAAATGGGTTAGTGCTGCACTTTTCTGTACTCGATTGTTTCTGTTTTCGGTGTGAAGATGTGAACTTCTCGTTAAGTATTGTTTTCATGTGCTAAATATAGATTTTATGCGAATTGTTGTAGCTTATTCTTGGATCCTGGGGGTTACCTTATCCTTGAAAGTTTTACAAATTACTTGTATAATACCGCCAGGCAACTTTCACGAGGATCTTTATATTTGTTCTCAACTTAGCCTTATGCGCGTTACTCAAAATAAACTGAATTCTTAAAACACGCCAAATTTTTGTCAGATTTCTTGTAGAATTTTGAGGGAAAGTACGAAGTTGGCAATGTTTAACATTTTACTGTCAACATGAGTTCAACATACTGTACTAGTTTTAGACCGCCATGTCCTCCACCACTCGTGGTCGGACGATCTACTGTGGCTGCAACCCGCAGTAGTACCCGTCCTATTCCTAAGCCTGTAAAGCAGATCTACATTAAGATTTATCCGGCCTCACTCCCAAAGCATGGGCCTGCGGATAAGATGAAACCCAAGGTGTCTGTTCTCGACCAAATGTATATCCAGGGCGCAGCTGATGACGTTAGCCTGGCTGCTATCACTGCAGCAGTGGAAAATGCGAAGGGTGGTTCTTATATCATTTGTTCCGCTGATGGTCGTCCAATTCCAGACTCTCCTGCAACTAATAGTGAGATGTATTTATATGATAATGTCACTTTTATGTATGTTCATACAAATTTGGGTTAATCTGCTGGGAGGATTATAGTAGGAATACAGGGTCGGTTTACAGTGCTATCCAGTATAGGCATGAGTGTGTTATTCTATAACAGAATAAGGGTGAACCACTTGGCGGCGTAACAGTGCTCCTTCCAGACGACATAAGTATTCCCTCGTTTGGTGAGGGGTGGGGATCGACTAAACTCCCATTTTAATTTTATAATAATTTGATATTTTGGTCGGGGCACCGATAGAGCACGGACAAGAGGCTTAATCTTCCATAAATTATACAGTTGCGGAAAGCTTCAGCACAAAATATATTTGTTTCAGATGTTGAGTTTTGGGCGCCGTCTCGAAGAACCAATGCGTCAAAGTTTCTCGCAATCCCTAAATCGGAAATGGACCTAAGAAAGACGGCTCTAGAAATGCTTGATCCGGATGCAGATGAAAATGCTAAAAAACGTAGACTATCTATTCAAGATCAAATTGCTGAAAAGCAG
Source organism: Trissonchulus latispiculum (assembly GCA_030248195.1). NCBI lineage: Eukaryota > Metazoa > Nematoda > Enoplea > Enoplida > Ironidae > Trissonchulus > Trissonchulus latispiculum. Next base: position 25,171 of record JASAND010001793.1, read on the forward strand.
ACTAAAAGAAACATTGGTAAGTTAAACTGAATAATAAATAAACTGGTTTAATTAGCAGGTCATAGTTGCGAAACATGGTGGTTTATTTGACAAGTTTTGTGTTTTGTGCAAAAGTATGTTATGACTATGATATGACATGAATGTGCTAATTCGTCCGGGACGGCGACTAGACGGGCTTCAAAGTCCGGGTAATATTGCTATACCCCACCTACACCCCAAGCTGATGTGACTGACTGAACCTATATTGGCGACCCGAGGGGCCCCAACAAGTCCTTTGTGCCCGTCTGGCAGGCTTGCGGCAATTAGCCTGGTAGTGCAATGGCTTTCAATTAAAGCAGGGACGGGCTGAACAAAAGTTTTCCGACACGTCCCTAAACCGGGTTGACCCAGTCCAGCCCGACCCGGTCTAGGTTTGGTCTTAGGCCCAAACCAGGAAAGTAGATCCGGGAGGAATTCTACTAAGTATAATTCTGTGCGTCGTACCCAGTTTGCTACTTGAATTGCTTTTATTGCATTTTATTTCTAGATGCTGCACTCAAAGAGGCCAAAGAATTCTTCAAGTGCAACCTGTGTCATCTACTCTGTCCGACGACTTCTGTGTTTGCCCAAAATGCAACTTGATTGCTGGATGCTTGATTTGCGTGAGCCGCTACCATGAAGAACAGGATGAAGCCCAATGTCCATTTAGCCGTGGTGGATGGGATTTAGGGGAATGTTGGACATTGAAAGGCACTGGGAATGTTCTGGCGGCCATTCGGCTGCTGGAATAGGCTGATCTTTGAATTATAATTCTGGCTATTTGTTGTCTGACCTTGTTGGATTTTGTGGTTTTATTTGTAGAAAGTTCGTAATCTCGACACATAATTGGCTCTTGTCTCACTGCTCATTTTTAACTGATGCTAATTGTTTTGCCAAATAAACACACATTTATTAACATTTAATTTATGTTTAGACAGGCACCTTTAGGACAATTAGGGCAATCTCGTAATAAAATCATGACTGACAGACAGAAATAGTCTTACAGCAGATTTAAGCTTTGTGCTTCCATGATTTAATTCTCCAAAGATATCTCCAATAGTTCCAATTTGATCAAGATCTTCAAGAAATTTTCGGTTTCTTTCCTCCAACAAATCAGGAAATGCTGACAAAATATCATTTCCGAAAGATAGGGAATCTCGTAGAGTTCTTTGGCCAGACTGCTGATACATGTCCTTAGCTTCCTCCATTAAGGGCAATTGGCAAGGCAGCGGTTGATTTTGTCTTGACTCAATGAACGAATCTGGGCGACCACGACCTGGAAATAAAAGTGTAAATTTAATTTCAACTTTATAGAGCTGCATTTATAGAAGTTTCCAATATGTATGTCAATGTCAATTGCTTCCAATAATTTACCAGGCACGGTGTGATGGTTCCAGGTATCAACCAAGGTCTGTAGTCCATAACGTGCCACTATGATGCCCACATAGCTGAATGCTGTTTTGTGTAATTCATCGTCCCGATTCAGATCTCCTTCTCGTTCCAGGTCTAGGAAACCATATTTTAGTGGATATCCAACTCGCTGATTCACTTCAACCCAGAGGCGTTCAACTCGATTATTCTGAAACAATGTCTATGTGCAATGTTCAATCAAAGTACATTTTAAATTGAAACGTGATTATGGCTGCAAAAAATTTGTTGGCATGGCTACAATAAAAATTTGCATTCAGACGCAACATTAAATTGACACTTAACAAATACATTCTTACAACTGTGGAAGCGACTTGGCGGTAGGATGTTCGGTGACTGGGGACATTTTGAGTAAGATGGTCTTGGATGAAAAGAGAAAGAAAAAATTCTCTTCCATGGTCCACGATGACCTGCTCCCAAAGACCAAATGCTTCCACACTTCTCCTGAAAGTTACCATTTATACCAGTAGTTTGCTATCACTAAGCCACTGCTGCAAGCAATGTGGTAAAAGAAGACTAATTACAAAAAACAACTCATGTTTCTTGCTACTGCACGGTAATGACATTCCGACTACTGCCACCACTGATTCAAAAGTGAACAGTTTCAAAATTACTAAATGAAACGTACTTGAATACATTTTCATATATCGTGAGGTTGTTCTTTCTGACATGGCATCTACAGCTGTGATGTAGCCAGAACAACCATCAACGGCCATTACAAAAGTGACACCACAGTCCACAAGCTAAAACAATATTTTATAGCATTACAAATCCTGTTTCAAAGCTCTATAATGTTTTTAAAAGAGAAATGCACACACACATCCACAGAAATTTGCAGCCCCTCACTTTCTAAGCTTGCTTTGCGACTCTCAGCGACACTCGCTCCTACGCACCCCTACTTAACCTCAGACTCCGCATTAACGGGGATACGTGCCGAACTGTTATTCGATCCCGTGCAGGCAACCCCATCAGCCTGCCGGGTGGTAGTCAAGCAGACTACCACTCTTTCACCACGGAGTGAAAGTAAACCAGTCAAAATGTATTAACATACACAATTTTGCACGCCTTAGAAAGCAACTTCACTGGCATTATGCGCATTCAGTATGTTAAACACATTCTACGCGTTGCTATGCATGTTGAAACAGCAGCGTGATAAATAGAAGCTAAACAGGGAAAATTACAAGAGCCTGTAGTCTAGTGGCAAAGATTCTCGCTTTAGTCGCGAGTGGTCCTGGTTTCAATTCCCACCAGGCTCAACCTTTTCATTTTTCGTTTGAAGTGCAATAGCAGTCATGAAATATTTTATATTTCGCAGCTGGCATAACAGTTTCTTGTTACATTCACAAATATTCATCTAATTTCCTGTTTGCTTTCTTTAGGCAAAATTGTTTTCGAAAAGACGCTACCAAACCATAATTTACTCCAGAATCAAATTCTGAAATCAATTCCATTCCCACTACCTTTGAACAAGGCATGTCAATCTCAAACAGTTGGTATCCAGTCTATATTAGATTTTAAGTTTTCATATGGTATTAAGAACACAACAAAATGCAACATTACTAACTTTTTCGTTTTGATCCATGTGGAGATTGTAGCAGAAATGGGGGCATAATAGGAGGTTGGATTCAGCTGTGTTTCAGTGCCCTGTTGTCTGCCTTCATGGTACTGTGGCTGAACACGTTGTAAACTTTTGCCAACTCTTCCTTCGTCAGCAGAAACACACTTGGTTCGAAGATGAGCTGTCATCATTCTTCTCCCATAAGAGCTGCCCACCTAAAATATACCACAGAAGTATGCATTAAGACTAAATCTGGCAGCACATTATTCTACTCTGGCTTTTTCTGCACGGTACATTTACCTTTTTATAATTTCAGAAGACTAATTAACCTGTGAGACAACTGCAGCTGTAGCGGAATCCAGTGCTTCATCGCTGACTCGGTTCTTGAAACGGGAAAATTCTATTTCATTCTTTTTGCGAAATCGTTTCAAATTTCTTTCACAAAGACCTTTCGTCTGAGGATAACACTGCTGAAGGTATGAGGGCAATGCGCTTAAGGTCATTTGGTCATTCTCCACAAGCTCACGAACAAATGTTTTATCAAGCCAGTCCATGGTTGTATCGCAAAGAGAAAGGTAAACGACTGATACAATTTAAAAAACGCAGTCTAGCCAACACAGTTTAGCCAATCAGATTGCTCCAATTTCAGCCAATCAGATTATACTTTGATTTTTGCATTCTACAACGCATATTGGGTTTACTGGAGTTTCCTAATGAGCTTGCTTTGCTTTATATGTACACAAATGTAAGCGCGAAGTATTGGCACAATGTCAGTGCCTACTTCTCACGTGATTAAAGCTATCCAATCACATTAAACACCAGCTCAGCCAATCAGCGTGCACTTTGATTTTTGCATTTTGAAACTACCATGCGCAGAAAAATCAAACTGATAACCACTGTGACTTTGATTTTTGTGCTGATAGAAACGCAAAAATCAAACCATTTGTTTGATTTTTGCAGCTCTTATGGATTTCAAAATCAAGTGTCCCCTTCGTACACGGACAGGCAGGGTATTTTGTGTGAGCTTATGCAAATTAAGCTTGGTAGTCACCATTTAACCAGTCGCACAGACTGTCGTTGCGCAGTCTTCGGCTGTCAGCAACCTGAACGGTAGCATATTTTTGAACACCAGGGTGGCTTTGGAGCTACATAGAGATTTAATAGGTAGTGTCGTAATTTTGCAACTGGCTTGACCTAAACTCAACATTCGCAAACGACGCTTGGGGCGCTTGCTTAAACCTTAAACCTTAAACCTTGAACCCTAAACCTTAAACCTTAAACTAAAACCTTAAACCTTGAATCTATTGCAGTGTGAACCGGGCTTAAGCTCCAGCTTAATTCATTTGTTGTTAATTAGTAACAGGCCTTCAAAAGAATATTGCCCCTTTTGGGGCCTACTTGTTATTAGTCATTCCGGTTTTGAATTATTCAAACAGATTCCACTCGCAAATTCCACACATGCGTAATTACATGTGATTACGGCCCGAATTTTTCGGGTCGGAGGTGCTGCAGTGTCAATTATTTCTTTCAGTTATATCATTATACTAACGCTGTGGCAGTATGGTACTTCTAAAGTTATATTACTATCGTCCACTCTAGCTTACACCAAAGCGCAGGTACGCATTTCTAAAAACGTCACTGCAGTTTGGGAACGAATTCAAACTTAAGCTTGGTTCGATTGTGCCTGGGTGGCTCAATCGTTAGAGCGTTGGCCTAGATCGCTAAAGGTTGTGGGTTCGATACCCACCTCATGCCCGAATCTTTCGGGTCGGAGGTGCTGCAGTGTCAATTCATTCTTTCAGTTATATTACATTACATGGACTAGAACCAGAAGCATTTCAAAACAGAAAACCACACAGAAATTATGCATTGCCTATTCTAAACCATTGCATACATGCATTTATGGTAGAATGCATGTTTTACAAATAAACTGCGTGCTCGAGCCTGTGCCAAGAAAACATAAAAGCCCTGCTGCGCTGAGGCGCAACTTTTAAACGGCAGACGGAATTGAAGTGTGGAAGCAATCAGACCTGTCTGTCTGTAAACAAGCTAACAGAACGATGATGCAAACAAACCATTGCAAATCTTCAATGTCACGAATATTCTGTACGACGTTAACAAGGCAATGCTCGCAAATCGAGATTCTGCCTGTAGCCGCACTTCATGACCGCGGCCCGCAGGTACCCGCAAAGCTGTCACCTGTCGCGCACGTATCCGCACATGGAAATTGCTGTCTAAATTGCACCTGAGCACCGAAACTGGTACGTGCTGAAGGATGCATCCTTGGGGGTCTACCATTACTCATAAGGTGGTAATAAGACAAGCTTCCGTTATGCGTCTGTCAAACTAACTAAGGGCTTTTCGCGAATGGGTAGAGTGAAGTAGAGTAGAGTAGAGTAGTGTTAAAATTAACTCTACCCTTTTCGCGAATGGATAGAGTTAAGTTTAACTCTGCGCGTTTTTAACTCCTCTTAACTCTGCCAGCAGAATAAAGAGGAATTAAAAAGCGCAGAGTTAACATTAACTCTATCCATTCGCGAAAAGAGTTAGGCAGAGTTAATTTTAACTCTACTCTACTCTGCTCTTTTCATGAAGACGTAAGCAGAGTTAATTTTAGCTGATTAAAGTAACGGTCATAAAAGCTGCTGAATTCAGGTGAACTTTGTTGTGGAAGTATTTTAGCGCACTTATTGACTATACATAAAGATATTTAACATATGAATTCTACGTAGATTCACGCTGGTTTCTGCTTAGACTTTTACTTTAAGAAACATTTTCTGGGCAGATTTAATTAAAAAACAACTAGAGGGCTTCTTCTCTTGGCATTGCGTAACGGTGCTCCGATCACATAACAAATGTTCCCCGTTGGTTGTAGCGGCAGTCGACAAGCAGCCCTCCTTCAGTGGTGGTGGTGGGATAGCCAAAGAGGTCCCCGTTTGGCGGGGAGGGATTGCCAAGACAGGCAAAAACTTTCGCCTACATTTAAAAAATAAACAGAAACTATCGAGATTCTCAGCTGTACCTCCCACCAAACGGAGACCACATTTTGCCTACTCTCCTCTCTACACACGGGGAGGGAGTATATTTGTGGACCACCCCACCAAACGGGGGAACATTCACCTATATAGTGGTCGGAGCACTGTTATGCAATGCAGTGGAGAGAAACCGTCTAGTAGCTTACTCTTCTTCTTATATATAGTGCAATTTTATACATTCACTCTTGGAAATACCTCTTCACCTGTGGAGCCAACAGCATTTGCTTAGAAAAAAACATGTTTTCATTCTTTTGGGACCCTCGATGTAACGGCTGAATTTGATTGTAAATAATTCAGCTAAAATCTAACTCAAACACTCTAAACGAAATTGTTAACTGTCTATAAATCTTGACGTTATCAGAATATAAGAATATATTGGATTATTTCAAGGTAATGCTTGAAATTTCCTAGTTCTACAATGCTTGATTTTAATAATGAAAGGGCCGGTAACATGCCAAAACTCCTCAACAAATATTTTGCTGCCTTTTTAATTTCATAACAAAAATACCTATCAGTACATTGAAGTCAGCAATATCTGCGTCTACAGTCACAGCGTCCTAACATTCATCGAATTAATATTGAAACTTCAGAAATCTCGACGCAAATACTGAATACCTACGTTTGAAGTTTATTGCTTTTATGCAGTTTAAGACAGATTGAATCATTTTTGTTTCGAGCACATGATATTTTGTTTGGACTTGGATGTATAAAATACAAGGTATGTAGGTAGGTAAGTAGGAACTCACTTCCCGCCAACTAGCTGGTGAGCTGTCGCGAGGCCTCTCCACAGAGACAACCAAAACCGATAATTCCGACCACGTCGGGGTTACCCACATTGGATGTAGTAGGAAGCTTTAAACCAGAGAGTCATCCCCCACACTTTTACGTGCCGGCAAACTGGACAAACCATTGAAGCCAGTACAGAAGGCTAAACATTTACACCTAGTGAAGTGAACCTCATACGCTAGCCTACTTCTAGGAAGTCAAACTGGGTCCAATTTAAGAACAAGAACAGGAACAGAAACGAAACGGGAGGAAATCTATTTTCAGGAGCAGGATCAAAAACAGAGCTTTGTTTGTAGCAACAAGAATTCTAGTTTAATTTTAGTAACAGGCACGGGAGTCAAATTTCGAACATGGGTCTATTTTAAGACAGCAATTTTCACTTTAATGTATATTTAAGCTTGCGAGTTAACGGACAATATAAAAAATTCGTATTTGTAAAATAAATCCGCATATCTACATAGATCCTGTGATTCTGATTTTTGTGACCTTGTAATTTTGCCAGCTGTTTCATTTTGTGTTATTGTTTCTGAAATTTAAGTCCCATTCCTTTCCTATTGTTGTTCCTGAAATCGGTTTTTGTTTTGTTCCTGTTCCGATTCCTGTTTCAGTTCCAGGTTATAGACATTACCTTAAAACACCAAAATGTTTGGAATGCCACCAAGAAAGGAATTGTTTGTTTTTCGTTTGTTTGATGAATTTGTTTGGAAAAAATCCATGAATTATTTGCTTGCATCAAATTTTGCGATTCTTTTAGAGTGTTTCGCACTAACAAGGTCTGTGATAATGTAAAAACACCTAGTAAAACGAATTTTTCTGTTTAAATTTAGTTTTCCACATGAGTTGGGCGGAAACATTTTTCGGGAACCTTGCGGGTATTACATGTCTGCGGGCCGGCCAGTTTGAGTCGATGCAATAAAGAATGCATTTTTTAAAGATTTTAAATTATTTTAAACTAAGTTACAAGACGCTCTGGACACTTTTAGAAAACTCTGTCTTAGTGGGAACTGTACCACCTGTTTCGACAACGCCACAGCTGCAACGGGAAAAGCGGATATCGAATATAGTGATCGAAAAACGACAGGGCTTGATTGTATTTTCGGCGAAAGTCCGACAAAGTGTCTGACAGGTTGCCATAAAAAGAGGAAATATCCGTTGCTTCTTTGAACCTATTGGTTAGGGCGACAAGTGACGTTTGTTTGTAGGGAGAAATGGAAACTTAAAATGACCATTATGGGCTTTGAAGATGAGGTAGAAGTTATGGCGGGCACCCTCGGCACTGCCCCATGCCCGGATGCAATTTACGAAATCGGAAAATTGGTCCGGAAATCCGGATACGGTAACAGCATGCACCTACTGGGAAGCTAAGTAAAGGCTGTAGCGAAGAGTACTGTCCCCCAGGGTTTTTTGCGTCCAGATGTGCGTCTGGACGCAAAGTTTCTTATCTTGACGCAATGAAATTTTAACGGGACGCAAGCTAGACGCAATATTATTTCCTGAGAAAACTCACTTTTGTAAGAGTAAAAACTTTAAATGTTTCCAGTACCAATTTTTCCGTTTTTTCCAAAAATTTCTTCGGGTCCTGGGTCCGTTGTTTCTCACTTTGTCATGGAATGCCAAGGTGCAAGGTCATGCCTCAATCTTACTCAATGTTATTTGTTAAGTTGTTGTCTACCTGCATCCATATCAGATGTTTTTGAACTCGTAAATTTCACTTCAATAAATATATATGGATCTTGCTAGGTGCATAATCGTGAACATTTATATTGTTCTCATTCAACAGGTCAGGCAGGATTAAGATATCCAAGTAAATCCCCGAAATTAACAAATTTGTAACTGTAAATTTTTTGATTCGTCCATCTAAACACGTTTTTTGCAAAAAATACATAAATGGCTATTTGAAATAATGCAAGACTACCATTTTTCTAAAATTTTCAAATACAAGACCTATGCACGAACAGTTCACGATGAATTTATCGTAACTAGCGTTAATAGTGTTTACAAATGCTTCACTGTATTGCCGTTGAAAAATGCAGCACCAAGCATACACGCTACCCTACTTTGTTTTATTGATACTACTGACTTATTCGAAATTCAAAATTTACAGATGCAATAAACACAGAAATGCATTAGCGTTAGGAGCTTCAGTTAGAATAGATTTAACAGTTGCCAAATTAATCTTTTTAAACATTTCTACAACGGATTTAATCCGCAATTTCAAAAAATCTCCAACTTCTGGGGGACTCCGCCCCCCAGACTACCCGGTGCTTTATTTGCAATATTGTTATCAAGGATCAGTAGTTCTCAGAGTTTTCGAAACCGAATGTATGCTTTAATAGTTATTTACTAGCTTTCATCTCAATGATAACTTACTACCTTTCATCTCAATGATATTCCTAAATATTTCATAAATTTTGAAATACTTTAATTAGTTTGGCTAACATTGAAATATCGGAATAATATGTGTCAATAATATCGAAAATCACTCAAGGTGTTAGATGCAACAGATTCCAAATAAAATCGTTTTACACATTTCCATTACGGATTATTTTGCAATTTCAAAAAATTCTTCAACTTCTGGGGGAGGGCTCCGCCCTCCAGACCCTCCACCGTATATATTAGACGCATCTACATATATTCTGTAGGTAATCTTGTAATTGTGCAATACATTTAAGCAGCATGTATATACTTTCTAAATAGTCTAAATAGCGTTACACTGCAGGAATTATTGACATTTTCATAAATAAAACAATTTTTTCCACTAAAAACACGCTAAAACAAGAATTCGGTTGTAGAGACTTGATACTTCCAGTTTGTGATCGTCAGAAAAACAGACACAACCTGGAATTCCTTGCTAGTAAGTTCTGTTCACTGGCTTTCCTGTTAGCGTAGAGGCAAACACACAGGTGTGAAGTATTTTCTGATATTCTCCTCGATTTTCACTTAAATTTATTTAAAATGTAGCACCATCTTTACGAACGATAAATGTAAAATTGTACTCTCGTGTAGGAACCTCGGTTCCTTAGCTAATTCTTCATTTTCAACTTTGAGCGCAAAATGTCAGTCTTGTTGGATCTCTCACACGGAGCGGTGGCGCTTTCTTCTAACTTTTGCACTCAACGGGGAACGTTTTTCTCAAGCATTTTTGGTTGGGGGATCTCAGTCCCTCCTAACTTGTGAAAATTATATTGTCTATTTTTGTCAACCGCACAATTTTGTTTAAAATCCAATAAACTCACGGTACTAAAATAGATTGCCGGCGCGTTCGCAGTTGTTTAGGGAGTAAGCGAGTTAGGGACGAGATTTGACATGCACACACTCTAGGACCTGTGATTCTTCTTTAAATTAATTCTAGTCTTTATTGCGACAACCAAAACCTTTGCAGTAGAGTAGGATTAAAATTAACCCTTCTACCGAATTCATGAATGCGCAGGCGTTAAATTTAACTCTGCTGATTTTAACCCATTCGCGAAAGGTTAAGACTATAACTTTAACTCGTTGAATCCATTCGCAAAAAGCTTACCTTTTAAACCTTGGGAGATAAGCGTATCCAGTCGGAAAAGATTTTCGTGGCTTTCTTAGGCAGACTATGCAGACTATAGTATGAATGCAGATTAAGTCTCTATATCATATCATAAAGCATACGGGAGCTCAGTCATACAAGAAAATATGAGACAGTCAACAAGTCTAATCGAGTTGAAATTATAGTTCGAATTATAGTTTCATGGACAGCTCAGTAAATTTAATCCCGTCACCATAGACGGTTTGCACCATCTCCATGGCTGCTTGGTGGGCCTCCGAGGCGGAGGCCCCGGAGGCCGCATTTACACCGTAGACTTCTTTATACATCTCACACGCCGTTTTCTGCTGGTATCTTGCCGAGTTGTTGAAAATGCTGTAAGTTGCCAACCCAGCAAACACCGCCATTCCGCCCAATACGAGCGCCGCTTCTGTGGGGAGAAAGTTGCGCATGCTTTTATTGAAACCGGAACGCCGCCCAAAGCGTTTTCAAGTACCTTTTTCATGTCTTCTCCTGTTTTGAATTCCTTTTGTCCGATGTCAATCTCTCTCAGGATTCCTTTTACTTCGCCGTCATCTGGATCTGATATCAGCGAAACGTGATAGGCTATCCCAACATTTTTCTGGATGTGGTTCTCTAGTGCCCATTCCAGCTTTGTGGGGGCACACGGAGTTTCTAACTCCGTTCGAAAGGTGTTTACAAGGGCCCTTTTCCTGTTCTGGGCGTTTATTTCTTGGCGAGATTTTCTCGCATTTGCAATGGGACTTCTATCGCGAGACATTTTGAAACTATAACTATTTCAATCTCTGGATCGAATCTTTAGTGACTTTAAAATTTGACTTGATGCTCACGCCTCAAGTCGTATTAAATTTTAATCTTTCAAAAATTAATTAAAAAATTTTAAATGCCTAAATTAAAATTCTAGTTCCAGGATACCGCAGTTTATCATTTTATCGTTAATTTAATGTATATCTTAATCTTTAATGAAATAAGCCCAAAAACCAATAAATCCTTGAAAATTTGGGGACAAAAGAATTAGCTTAATGGGAGGGGGTCCATTTTTAGGTCATTTTTTCGGCTTCCTCCGATCTCGCTGATTGTCACATATTTTATTGTTCAAACGGAATAGTTTAACGAGTTTTTAAAATTGAAGTCGTAACTCTTACGGTTGGCGAGTAATTTCACCTCAAATTTGAGATTTTATGTGTCAAACAGGAAATTTAAAAAGTTGTCAATTTTCATATGGCACCCGAATTCTATCGCGATATGCTAATTGGCACCGATTTTATGAAAATGTTTCAGTGGGATCTGTTATTTTCTTCTAACGAGGTTAATATGCAAGGCATACGCCATCCTTTACTTTCCGCGGTTGATATCCGTTCTGAATTTTTAGCAAATTGGTGTGACGAAACTCCGGCAGTGATGGCAGTAGACGTGGTAGTTTCCCCCACCTCGGAGGTTTGGGCCCAGGCTCGGACCTCCTCTGCTGTTCGTGGCCCATTGTGCTTTTTCGACCCCATGGAATCTTTATTGTCAAAGTTCTACCTTATGCTGGGGTGGTTCAAATTTTGGAAAACTTTTTCGAGCTTTTAATGGTAAACCCAACCCCAATTCCACAGGCCACAGTACTCGGGTCGGTTACTCCCGTGCGAGATTATTCCGCTCGAGAACCGGTCTTGTGTGATCTCAATATTTTTACTCCAGCTCAAGTTCATCTCGACGAATTTGCACGTGACTTGCTTTGTGTGGTTGATGCACGTATGGGGGACCCTCCACTCCGGGAAGGTTCTCCATTCGATCCATATCTACAGCAAAAGGCTCAAGACGACCAACAAATTGTGTTTCAGTGTCATGAAGAAAATATGGACTTGAATATTTTTTCAAAAGAGGGGTAAGCCACCCCCTAGAAGAGGAAAATTCGGAACTGGAAATTGTGAAAGAAAATACCACCCTAGCAAAGGCATTGTCCACTCCCCCAGAACCTCAAAAAATTTCAAAAGAGGGGGTAGCCTCCCCCTCATCAGGTCAGACGACTGTTTTAAAACCTTCTTTAATTCCTCCCAAACAATTAGCACCTTTATCTGAAAATTTGAAAAGGCCTTTTCCGTTAGTTTCAGTGGGGTTTTCTGACCAGCTCCAGTATTGGGTTGAAGATTCCCCTAAGTCGCAGGAGGACGTTTCTTCCGGGGGAGGTTGTCTGGGCCGTTGTCCGGGCGGCTCTCCTGGGGACCTCCTGGTGTGTCTGGGCCGTTGTCCAGACAAGCCAGTGGGGAGTCCACCGTTCTTGCGTCTTCGGAGAATTTGGTTGGGGAAGAGGAGTGTGAAGCTCTAGAACCTGGGCCCTGGGTCCCGGTTAAATTTACAAGGCAAATACATCCGGGCGAGCCCGGATATACGTATATTACACGCCAACAATTACTTGAAATGTCAATTCAGGAAAATTCTTCTCCTGGGGAGGTAGTCTCTCCGGAAAAGGGGGGCGCCTCCAATAACCTAACTGAAATTGTAAATTCTCCTGCTTTTGCGGAAGCAGAAAGACGCGCTCTCTTGTATGAAAAAATCAAACTTGCTGATTGTTGCCTAACTCGCAGGAATCAACGCAGGTTGAAACTTATGATTTTGAATTTTCCAAATATTTGGGATGCAGCCGGAGGCTGTGGAAAAACCGAAATTGACTATCACTATATTGAAATTGAACCCGGAAAACGTCCTATCAAAGCACGGGCGTATAAGGTGAACCCTGCACAAAGGCAAATTATAGACGAAATCTTGCGGCATGGTTAGAACAGGGACTCATACAGCCCTCCAGGAGCCCCTGGGCTTCTCCCATTATTCTGGTCGCCAAAAAAGACGGGCACTGGAGGTTATGTGTTGATTATCGGAAATTGAACGCAATCATGAAAAAGGATTGCTACCCCATCCCCTATATTCACGGACTTTTTGAGGCAATTTTGGGCCACTCCATTTTTTCTAAATTGGATTTGGCCTCCGGTTTCCATCAAATCCCTATCTACCCTCCGGACCGAGAAAAGACAGCTTTCATTATCCACTCTGGGCTGTATGAGTTCAAGGTTATGTCTTTTGGTTTATGCAATGCTCCGTCAACGTTTCAGCGCATTATCGATCGGATAATGGAAGGGTTCACAGTCTATATTGACGATATTTTGATATCTAGCGCTTCTGAATTTGATCATTTAGACAAACTTCTTGAAATTTTCTTACGTTGTTCAAGAGAGCGCGTCATTCTGGAACTGTCAAAATGTGAATTTGCCAAGTCCTCCATGCCCTTTTTGGGTCATGTGTTGTCTGCCTCCGGAATCTCCACGGATCCGGAGAAAATTCGTGTTGTCAAGGATTTTCCTGTCCCACAAACTGTGAAAGATGTTCAAAGCTTTCTGGGTTTAGCGGGGTATTATAGGCGCTTTGTTCCAAACTTTTCCAAAATTGCTCACCCCCTAAACTCTTTACTCAAAAAGGATGCAGAGTTTATTTGGTCTAGTGCTTGTCAGGGGGCATTTGAAACCCTGAAAGAAAAACTGATTACGGCTCCTGTATTGGTGTACCCGGACTTTTCAAAGCGGTTCACCTTGGCCACGGATGCCAGCTTTTTAGGTATTGCAGCCGTCCTCCAGCAAACCGACGAGCAAGGTAAATTTCATCCGGTTGCATATGCCGCCCGGGCGCTGACCACAGCAGAAAAGAACTACCATGTTACGGAGCTAGAAGCCCTGGCTATTTTCTTTGGAATTTCCTCTTTCAACATTATTTGATTTTATACGAATTTGATGTTATAACTGATCATAAAGCACTCGAATATATGTTGGGCGACCAAGTGGTACCAAAAACTGCCCTTGGCCGAGTAGCCCGTTGGAGGTCTTTTCTACGTTCTTTTCGGTTTCGGGAATTCAGCACCCGGGTGTCACAAACGGTGCTCCGGATGCACTGTCTCGAAATCCTCCTGAGATACCTGGTTCCTTTGCGGACCACCCTAAAATTCCAGAATTTCTTTTCGCAATTACTAATATGGAGGACGAATATGAGGGCCCTGAGGACCCGCTCGCATCCGAGGCCGGAATTGAAATTTGGAAACAAGCCCTACAATCGGATCCTTTTGCAGCAAATATGTTGAAATTTCTACAGGACAAAACCCTTCCGCAGGACCCTGTGGAGGCATATGCTGAACGTAAAACTTCTTCGGATTATTATATTGAAAACGAAATTTTACACCGGAGGCTTAAGTTCAAACGCCGTGATCCCTTAAAATTGATAGTAGTCCCCCGGGATTGTCGTAAGTACGTATTTGACGAATGCCACAATACATTGTTTGGTGGATGTCATAACGGATTTCAAGTTTGTGCTGCGTGTAATCCCGGACCTCGCAAAAAGCAGGCCTGGATGCGTTTTTTCACTCCCGTAGAAGCCCCCTTCGACAGGCTCTCCATGGATGTTATGCACGCCCCTACTACCTCCGCTGGGAATTCAAAAGTATTGGTTGTGGTTGACTTTCTGACGCGTTGGGGTTGGGCTTTTCCTATGCCTATTGAACAAACTCAAACCATAGCTAACAATTTTGCTGAAAATATTATTGCTGTTCACGGAGCTCCTAGAGAAATTCTCACGGACAAGGGCACTCCTTGTTCTGCTCTGATGGAATCCCTGTGTAAACTTTTGGGGACTAAGAAGGTACGTACTAAGGCCTACCATCCTCAAACCAACGGGGCGTGCGAACGACTAAATGGAACCTTAAAGGGACTTCTACGGAAAGCAATTCTAGGATTCAATAGGGAATGGGATGAGTTAATTCCTTGGGTTTTGTTTGCCTACCGTTCTACCCCTCATGCTTCTACAGGTGAATCCCCCTATTATCTACTGTTCGGGCAAGACCCCCGGTTGTTTTCTCAAAATTTGCTTAGTCGAAAAGACCCACTTGCTAAAGAATTTACCCCTTCATACGTAGAAGATTTACGCGAAAAATTGCCATATTCTCGCCAAATTCTTAAAGAATATACTCAAGAAGTTCTGGAAAAACGTCGAGCTAGTTATGATGCAAAAACCAAAGTTGTTGAGTACAAAGAAAATATGTTGGTTTGGAAAGATGTTTCGCAGGCCAACTTTCCTCGGGGGGCTAGTCGGAAATATCTCCCGATGTTTCAAGGTCCTTATCGTATTATAAAAGTGGTTTCTCCAACAAACGTTGAAATTTTGTCTACTCATCGTTCAGATGCTACTTCGGAATTGATCAATGTAAATCGTCTAAAACCCTTCTATTCATAATTTATTCTTCTTTCGCCCGGTTAATTTACTTTTCCTTGAATTCTATTCTTTTAAAATTTTAGAATCCTATTTCTACAAATGAGTAAAACTCTTTAAAATTTACTCCCCTTGATTTTGTAAAATTTAATGCCAACCTCAGTACTGTTGTTTAACGTTTTATCTAGTTTATCTAATATTTTCTTTTATTTTTACACCTTTGTTATTTCCCTTTTACCCCTTTTTGTTTGTATTTTACTAATTTATTTTGTATGTTATGTAATTGTCTAGTTATTTCAGTACGCGCTTGTCTTTTGATTTTGTGGCTCTCTAGTCAACGCCTTTTGCAGATTCTGGAGAATATTTTGGTAGGTTTTGATATAAACTTTTCTTACTTTTAGTACTCTGCCTTACGGGACAGCGGAATTTAGTAAGTTTTGCAACACGACACAGGTAAAACGCGTAACTTTTGCTCCGCCTCCGCCAGAACCCTCTTCGGATGGACCGGAGTATGCCATTTCCGCAGACGACTGGTGTGTCATAAAATGTAGTCAATTCGACCCTACGTGGGATACTATGCCGTTCCCACCTACTCCCGGATACAGAATAATTGCGGGGGGGGGCACCCACTGTACGAGAATCAAAATCACTTTTCGGCTTTGCTGTTGAAGATGAAAATTATCCTCCTCCCCCTGAACCTGTACCTTCTTCTGTTTTTTATGCAAAAGAATCGTCTCGAATGCAAAAAGTAGCTGCTTTATTCAATTGTTATCCTACTCCGGCCACTTTTGACCCACCTAAACATCTCCTAGATTTGGGGGCACGCCCTATAACTTTAGCGGAACCAGGTCTAACTGTTCCTCCGGGTTTGGTTGCTTATACTGATGTCTGACACGCACAATTTCAGGTTGTGGCCCCTAAGTTTATACTTGAATGTCACTATCGTAATATTGGTAGGTCTCTTAGGGGAGAATTTCCACATCCTCCACCAACGGAGTAACGTATGTATACAGGTATAGTTTTGATTTCACATTTTATGTTCTATATTTATTTTTGTGTTTTGTGTTCCAGGTTTGTGCACACTGTTTCGAGTTCTGTGTTACGGTTAGCCTCTACCTTTTCCGCGAATTTGGAAAATTTTGAGGTTAGCACAAATTTTTTTCTCTCTTTTCTTTTATTTTCCTATATACGTATCCTAGCAATTGCACCTTTAAAATGTCAACTCCTGCAAGAGTATGTTTTGACCATAGGATAACGTGGGGGGGGGGAATGGGGGGGGTGCAGACCCCCCCCCCAGACCGACAAAAAACGGGTAGACCCCCTCAGCGAAAAGGAAAAAGGGCAGACCCTCTCGTCCAGAAAGGAAAAAAGGGTAGACCCCTCAGCAATTTTTACTAAAAATTGCTAATTTTTTAGCAAATTTTAGCGATTTTTTAAAAAATTTCTTGAAAATCGCAAAAAATTGCCATTTTTTACTAATTTTTGGTCAAAAACGTTAAAAATTCGCAATTTTTACTATTTTCGGGGCAGACCCCCTTAAAATTTTGGAATTTTTCAGGGGTAGACCCTTCGCCGAGGTCGGGGTAGACCCCCCCCAGAATCGGACCCCGTGTTAATGTATGGTTTTGACCCGCGTCCGTGTAGGTATGATCTGTATAATGTTGGTCAACCCATGGACGTACCGCTCCGGGGCAAAGTTGCTCCGGGGGAAGATCTTCCTCCGGTATTAAATCAGGAATTAGAGTTGGGTCCCGCAGTACCTTATCGGGGAGGGTGGGTCACACCTGCGGATTTACGCTATAAACATATCGCGGCTATGATATTTGATCCTTCTAATGTAGATTTATCTTCTTTTAAAAAATTTATTGGATTAGCCGCCCAACTCAGATATTTTGTGCTTCCGGCTTATTTTCAGCCTCCTCTGTATTTACCTGAAAAGGGTGCTCCTGCTTTGTATTTGTCTTGCCCTTCGGCTCCTTTGTTGGTAAAAAATGAACACGAAGTTATTTTACAGAGATTATCTTCCTCATTTTTGCTGCAAAAATTTACGGACGCTATGTCGTCTTCAACTTCCGCTGCCTCCCCACCTACTGGACCCCTACTCTTCAACCCTACTCCGGAGGAAGATTCCAGTTAGGTGGTAAGGTGTTTTGTGTTTTGCACGTTTCGTTATATGTTGTTTCAGTCATATTTAATGTATATTCTTTATTCTAGAAAGGCTACGAGTACTCGGAAATTCACCTCCAAGCGGATCTTAAGGTTACTCGGTGGGTTATACATTTTGTGTATTTTCTAGAATTTGTACGTATAATGTCTGATCGTTTTGTGTATTCACAGCAGGGAGTAGCGGCTCGTCGAAATGTGTTAGGCTATGCTCCTCCGCGGTCGGGGTTCCCTCCAATGAGGTTTCCCATTCGTTCGGACGTACTTTCCCCAATTTCAAATTTTCCTATGTAGGGAATAGAACCCTGGTGCTAGATTCACGAATGACTGACCGTCTTTTGCAGGTTGTTGTCAAAGGTGTGTGATGCCCAAGAAATAATGAAGTAAATTTGTGGTTGTCTACTGATTAGGGCTGGATATTTGCTCGCTCAAAGTGAGATAAAAACCCTAGTCTAAAAGATTATTTACTCGCATATCAAATAATTCACAACAGTTCCAGAACCAAACTCG
Organism: Trissonchulus latispiculum; assembly: GCA_030248195.1. Classification (NCBI taxonomy): domain Eukaryota; kingdom Metazoa; phylum Nematoda; class Enoplea; order Enoplida; family Ironidae; genus Trissonchulus; species Trissonchulus latispiculum. Next base: position 43,436 of record JASAND010001793.1, read on the forward strand.
GCCAAAATATAAAAGTACAACTAAAAAAAGACTCGCAAAATGGCAGAAACGCTCCTAACTGCCCGCCAACTACCCACGGGACCAACACAACACTAACTGACTTGATCCGCCATTTTTGAACTGGATCATCACTATGAGTCATAATTGAGCTATGAAATTAGCTAACGATAATTTTACATTGATTATTCATGAAACATTTCAATTTCAATTGAAACTTATCTACCGTATACCTAGGCTTAGCTCACGCGTTTATCCTATACTCTACACCTAGTTCTATTTCAAACGTTGAATTCCCTAACTATTCTGGACCTTTAGTCACCCCGGAACATCAATCTATGCATCATTCAGAGCCTGAATTAGGGGTTTTTTCACTATTTGGCCCTCCGCCGGCGGCGACAGATCACGGGTCTAGCACCCCTCCTTCGGATACGTCCCCTTCCACTTATGGTTCCCTGCAAAATTTACCCACAGTAACTCGACATTTGCCAAATTCTGCTTCGGCTGCCGGAGTACGGCCCCCTATCTCTGTTTTGTCGTCAATACCCTCCTCCAGACCAGATTCCTCTGCCCGGTCTGTAAATTACTACTATGATTCTATTCCGTCTACGTTGTCCTCCCCAGCTTCTACGTGGGATACTTTTTCTATAGATGGGCATCTACAACCCCGCTATCCCACCGGGGCTGGGAGGTTCTCTACCACCAAATTTTCACCCTTTTTTACTTTCAAGAGAAGTTCAAACTTATGTTCCCTCGGTTTCCGTTCCCCTTGCTCCTCCTCCGCTTGCTCCCCCTGCCGGTGCACCCCCTGATCCCAACACTGTTCGTTTTCCTGCACTGATACCACCGTGAGGCTCGGTAAAGCTTGCACTGTTACTTTGTTTCAATTACCGTGGGGCCACCGGTTAGTAGCAAATTCTCGCAGTTATGCTCGTCCGGGTATTTGTTCGCAGCGTGGGCAACCGGCAGCACGTTCCTATGAAAGGGGGGACATTTTTATGTCCACCCCCCCCTGGGTTTTTGGATGAAACTTTTACCGGGTCGCCATATTCAAGTTACCTGAAAATTCTCGTATTCTGGCTGAAGCCATAGTTTCGGATGTTTCGTTTTGGCGTTGGGACCCTGTCGATAGATGCCTTCGTCCTCAATACCCTATCCCTTAAAAGGCCAAAACAACAACGGTTTTGTAGATTTTCTGTTATGTGTGCTACGTATGTACTGTGTTCTTAAGTTGTGTTTTTCATTCTAATTAATTTGTATTATTTGTTTATTTCGCATGATCAGGGGCTTATCTTAAAAATTATTTCAAAAGATTTAGCACGTTGTCCTAAGATTCTATGAAATTCTACTGAATTTATATTTTGTTTAGATATTCTGAATCATTCCTCCAGTGTTCCTCTGGTGCGCACATCAGTATCGTCGGTCTGTACGTTTTCGATTGATCATTTCAAATGTCAGAAATGAACACGAACTTGTTTTACAGAGATTATCTTCCTCATTTTTGCTGCAAAAATTTACGGACGCTTTGTCGTCTACAACTTCCCCTGCCTCGCCACCTACAGGACCCCTACTCTACAACCCTACTCCGGAGGAAGATTCCAGTTAGGTAGTAAGATGTTTTGTGTTTTGCACGTTTCGTTATATGTTGTTTCAGTCATATTTAATGTATATTCTTTATTCTAGAAAGGCTACGAGTACTCGGAAATTCACCTCCAAGCGGATCTTAAGGTTACTCGGTGGGTTATACATTTTGTGCATTTTCTAGAATTTGTACGTATAATGTCTGATCGTTTTGTGTATTCACAGCAGGGAGTAGCGGCTCGTCGAAATGTGTTAGGCTATGCTCCTCCGCGGTCGGGGTTCCCTCCAATGAGGTTTCCTATTCGTTCGGACGTACTTTCCCCAATTTCAAATTTTCCTAGTTCTATTTCAAACGTTGAATTCCCTAACTATTCTGGACCTTTAGTGACCCCGGAACATCAATCTATGCATCATTCAGAGCCTGAATTAGGGGTTTTTTCACTATTTGGCCCTCCGCCGGCGGCGACAGATCACGGGTCTAGCACCCCTCCTTCGGATACGTCCCCTTCCACTTATGGTTCCCTGCAAAATTTACCCACAGTAACTCGACATTTGCCAAATTCTGCTTCGGCTGCCGGAGTACGGCCCCCTATCTCTGTTTTGTCGTCAATACCCTCCTCCAGACCAGATTCCTCTGCCCGGTCTGTAAATTACTACTATGATTCTATTCCGTCTATGTTGTCCTCCCCAACTTCTGCGTGGGATACTTTTTCTATGGATGGGCATCTACAACCCCGCTATCCCACCGGGGCTGGGAGGTCCCCTACGCGTTATTCTCTACCACCAAATTTTCACCCTTTTTTACTTTCAAGAGAAGTTCAAACGTATGTTCCCTCGGTTTCCGTTCCTCTTGCTCCTCCTCCGCTTGCTCCCTGCTGTTTAGATATTGTGAATCATTCCTCCAGTGTTCCTCTGGTGCGCACATCAGTATCGTCGGTCTGTACGTTTTCGATTGATCATTTCAAATGTCAGATTCTTCACTTCTGTCTCTCGAGCTATCGAAGTAGTCTCAGACCATGACTCCTCCATAGAAGTTGTAAGCCAAAATTCGCCGCCCGCCCTTCCAGTCGAAAGAAATTTTGTTCCGATGGCCACCACAGTTTCGGCGCCTCTTCTTTGCCAAATTTGCCTATCTTGCAGAGGGCACCTCATGTGCGCCCCCTCTTTTCTCAGGAACATTCTTATCCTATTCAAATTCGCCCTAGACAACCAGTCGGGGACGTTACTCCTCCAAGACATTTTATGCAAAATTTTTCTCCGCCTTTTGCTCCGTGGGTGGTTCGTCCGGGTGCGCCCCCTCAGGGTACCCCGGTCTATATTGTGGTCAGGTATCCATTACCTGTCGGGCGTGTACACCCTTATCTGGTGTCCCGTCCTGTTATGCCACGCCCTCCACCAACGCGACCCTCTCCCGGAGTTCCAAACATAATCGTGCTGCATCAAACCCCACAGGGGTATATTTCCGGGCCTATTTCTCCGGAATTTGCCAGGATAGATAACTGCCCAACGTGTGGTCAACGAGCTGCACGCGTCTTTCACTGAGGAGAATTCACCATGATGTATCATGGTTCAGGAGTCACTACTAACACAAGATTTGGGGTACCAGGAAATCCTCGTCCGCTCCACCCAGCTTTTGGTTCGGACTCGTCTTATTGGTGGTGAGATTCTACCCATCAGTGCTGGATCGATCTTGGTGAGCCAGTATCGGAGGAACACTGGACGCTGAAATTTTGGGTTTTGATCTGAATTTTATTTCCTTGCAAATTTTACCAATTTTGCTTTTATGCATGCATACGTGTTACTAACGAATTTTGTTTTTATGTTTAGGTTAATTCTGGTTGTGTTCCTACGGGCCTATGTCATTCCTCCAGTGAATTTTGGTATTTGTTTTGTGTGTGTAGTTTAGTTTTTATACTCGTATTGTGGGCATATATGCAATTTTTATTTTTCCTTTCGCAGTGAATTTTTGATAATTTTCTGGTATACTTTAAAATTTTCTGAAATTTTGTAAAAATGCAAGGTGAATCAGATCAGTCGGAGGAGCCTAGTGCTCCCGGAGGTGACGCTCAGCAGGCCGAATTGGCTCATGAGGAGGACGATCAGCCCTCCACAGTCGAAATTTTTCTCTCCACAGTCGAACCAGATGGAGCTAAGCCGTCAGCCTCGGCTTCTCCGGGGTGCTCTACGTGGGGCCGTGCTGCCAGTGATGCTACTCTCAATCTGGCGCAGGCGTTTCCCCTTAACCTGTCGAGGACCCAGCGTCCGCGCCGTTGTGCGGGTAATGGTTCCTCGTCTGGTTCAGTGGCGGATCCTGTCCTGCGTCGTGCAGCAGAGGCAGCAGCCAGGTCCTCGAACGAGCCAAAGACCAACACAAATCCTCCCCTCACTAGGGACGATCTTGAGGACATTCTAAGGCATAGGTCACTTCACCCTGTGACAATTCCGGCCTTCATTGAATCCCAGGAACTCCGGAATTGGGAGGAATCTGTGCAGAAATGGGCAAGGGAGCCGAGTAGCCTAAAACCTGGAGATTCTCGTGATACTATCACTATAGTTTCGAGTCTCCGCCAGCTGTATGCCAAAGTTCAGGACATCTATAAAATGACGGATAAAGCTCGTTTTCTGACTCTTTCATATGTGAAACATCAAGGCTCTTTCCCCGATTCGTCGACTGGACCAGCCCTTTCTATCTTGTTGATTGCAGTTCCCAAACACCCCCTCAACTTCTCCACTGAAATTGATCCGCTCTGTTTTTATGCTCCTCGTCATTGTACGCATGATTTAAAAATTTAAGGTTTTCATGTTTCTGATTCCTCCAATCTATATGGATACTCCGTCTTGGTTTCTCATCAGATATGGCCTGCAGCCCATTCTCTACAACACGCCTTTTCCAATTTTTGCTGTGGGTGCTGTCGACACGGTTCGGATTTTGTACACGACCTTAGGCATTGATGCCAGGAATTCCATTGTAGATTTGACTCAGCTTGTCGACCATATTGCTGAACGCCCTTTATCTTCAGGTCTCCGTCAGCGGAATCCTTCTCATCGAAAAGGTCCACATATTTGGAACACTAAGGGTGATCCGAAAAAGGGCATCTCCTCTTTTCCGATGAAGCCTCCGTCTCCGGGCACCCGGATGGACAGGCCTTTCAAGTGGTTTCAGGAGTCTTCTACAGTATCCTCCGGACAAAATTCGTCGTGTTTATCTTTCTGAAAATTCTGTCACCCCTCTTCAGGAGGAAGCTGTTCTCGAATACGGGCTGATCCAGATTCGGGATACTTACATGTCTGTTCATATGTTGCGCCTCTACTTTCCTCTGCTGGAACAGGACTTCCTAGTGCTCAGAAAAACTCGAGCTTATGGGCAAAAATGATTGGTCAAGACACTACGCGAATTGTCTAGTTTAGCTGTTGACCCAAAACCTGTTCCAGTTATGGATCCCCTTTTTGATTCTACTCAGATGATTTTTCTCAAGTATGAGCCCAACAAGGGTAGAAGTAAAGGTGACAAAATCTCGGCACACCTTCGCCCGGACCTGACGGTCCCTACTGCACAGAACCCTCGGATTCCTGGAGTTGAAGTCCGGCATTTGGAAATTTTTGTCTCTGCGCCCCTACGGGTAAATCCGTCTGTGGTAGGTTCTAAGGCGGAAAAAGTTCCGGGTGCTGCGAAGCGTGCCAAGGAGGCACTGCAGGAAGAGCAGGACTTCCGGGCGGTTGAGGAGCACGAGGACCCGGAGGAACTACCAGTAGATCATCAGCCAAGTCAGCTGAATTTGGCAAGTTTTCCGACTTCTCCTCCGGGAACTCCTCCTCATTCTCCACCTTTGTCTATGGAAACGTCTGTTGGGCGTTTGTTAATTGACGAACGTCCACGCGCTCGCTCTAGGTCACCTCCACGGTCGGGTGCGGGTGCAGTCGGTTCTGGGCGGTCTCCTCACTTTAGGAATCGCTCCGTTCCTCCACGCTCCGGTCTCACCCTACACGTGGATGACCTACTGGTCATGTAAGCAGACTTGCCTGCAAAACCTACTCTTCCGGAGGCCGCTGAAGCTTCACGCAAATATTTTCAGCGAATGGCCGCCCGGACTGCTGCTTCGGCCTAACTTAAATAACTTAACTTAAATCTGTCTGGATTGTCTGGAGGGTCGGACGCTGCGGCTCCGGGTTCTGGCCCTTTGCGGTCTAGACCTGGTTCCGAGCTCCCGTCTGCTCCGGTAGTGCAGGTCGTGGGTGTTTCCGACCAACCTGGGCCATCCCATCGTCCTGATATTCCAGCAGTCTTGGATGTTCCTATGCAGGAGGAGCCGGTGGTTCAGCTTCATGTTCCGCCTCCACAGTCTCCGCCTCTTCAGGTTGCTCCTTATTCGGTTTCGCCGTTTGCGGGTCTTCCGGCGGATAGACAAGTTGCTTGGCCTGAATCTCATTTTCTGTTTCCACCTAAATTAGTTTTGGATCTGACGGGCCTGGTAGCGGGTTCGCTTTCACCTGAGGCGACCCCTACCATTGTAGCTGATCAGCGTCCGCAGTATATTGTTCAACCTTTGGCAGGTCCGTATAAGGCGACCAAGATTATTCGTGAGCGTGGTTTAGCCCAGATTCCTCCGGGGATGAAGAAATTCAACGAGTGTCCTACCAACTTTGCCGATTCGGAAAAGCAGCTGCCTTGCGGCACCCAGCCGTTCACCGGTCCGCAGAAGGTTGACGAAGCCTTTTGGCCTGGCGTTCATTATCTGATCCATCATTATCCGAATATGGTCCCTTTCCGGATCCATTCGGAACCTTATTGGCAGATTGCTCGCTTTCCGGACCTCCAGTCCAAGATTGACGGGTCTTCTTTGAACCCCTATTTTATTGCCATCTATAATTTCTGGGATGATGTTTTTCGTCGGAATGATATCCCTTTTGCGGTGACGGACAATGTCTATGATAATTTTCTGCACTGCATCAAAAATCTTTTTCCAGGGGCCGAGGTGCATTGCACCCCAACGGAACATAAGTTCGTCACTTCAGATGGCTCTCCTTATCCCACCTTGAACCGATATCGTTGGACAGTTCACCTGGACTTTCCTCCGATTTACCGTCGAGGTGTGCTAGAATTTGACTCCTTCCGACTGGTGGGGCAGCCTGCTAATCTGTGGGCTGCCACTGCGGCTGCAGCGGCCAAAATTTTCCCGTTCATCAACATCTATCCAACCTATTTGACAGCCCGCGGTCCGCCTTCCAAGTATGTGAAATTATCAATAAGATCACCAAGGACCTCGCTAACTTGGCGGAAGACACGGTCACAAGGTTTGGGCTCACTCTCACAACCAGGCTCATAAAGCCGCGATGAATCGCCAGGTCATCTGGTTTAAGGTGGTGGTATCGTTTACCGCACTGGTGTAGACTGAAAAATTTGTAATGGCAACCTATATATTTGACCCCTTTAAAGCATTAAATAACCAAAAACTTAAATATTCCCAAAAAATGTAGCTTTCATGGTTCAGCGGTAAACTCACAAATTGGAAAAATTAAAATAAAATTTTGAACAAGGATTACTGTAGATTAAATTATGTTAAAGCTAAAATTTCGTATGCAAAGACAGAAATATCTTGCCGAGGGTCATTTTTCAGCATTTTAGTTATTGTTTAGCATGTCGAAAGAAAACTACCAAAAACGCACACCGACGCCATTTTTCAAAATTCAATAAGCGATATCTCAGTTCTTCTCGACTCAAACGGAAAACTAGAAAAAATGACCCTGCAATAGATTTTGGTCAATTTGTACGTCAAATTTGAAAACACAATATTACTCGAGATGTGAGAAAACCTTGTTTAAAACATAAAATTGCTTCACTATTTAACGATCAACGTAATTGGTGGTTAGCTAAGTGCTGGCTTGGCATTACAAAAGCGGAGCAGTGATCAAAAAGGATGCATGATTTTGTTATCGTAACATAGTGAAACAGACTGGTTGGGGGGAGGAAGAAAACGATTGGGGCAGAGTTATTTATTTCCATATAGTTTACGGACACTTTGGATGTTGTAGGGGGGACAAATAGCATTATATTATTTCTATTCCCCCTTCTTAATTTTATTCCCCCTTCTTACATTTACTCCCCCCGCACTCTTCACGCGTAGAATATGTCTGAATGCTGCTATTATGGGTTATTTTAATTTGCCAGTTATCCACAATCATTAGACATGTATGAATGAGTGACATTACACGAAAAGTTCCATTTTCTTGTAAATTTCAATTTTCGGCGGAGCAGATACAGCTGCACGTTTATCCGCTCACCGAAAGTGGTCTGGTTCGAGCTTAAAAAATCTAAAAATTTTGATTTTTTATTTTTTTTCAGTTTCAATCTTGATTGTGTCCACTTATACTAATAATGGTAAAAAATTCGAAAACTACTAAAAATTGAAAAACTTGTAATCACCATTTTTCGTCAAATATGGAATTTTGGTCAAAATAAAATTTTTTCATACACGATTAAAAGTTTTATCAGCATGATTGGGAACACTAGTAAGGTCATCAAGTGATATTTCAGGTCATTGGGATTATTTGCTATAAAGTTAGCCTTTAAAATACGGTAAACGATACCACCACCTTAGTTCCCTTCTGCTATTGCTTCCAATATGTGGATCGTCCAACCTGATCCTCTTTTAAATTCACAGGATCCGGCCTACATCCAGTGGGGGGAGGACGAGTTTGGTACTTCCGAACAGTTGTACCACTGGCGTAAGTTCGAGGACTTTTTTGGCATCAAGGAACCGGCCCGGGTCGTGGCCTCCATGGAGTGCCCCTTCTAAGCCAAATATTTGGCTGAGGAATTTGTGGCCAAACGGATTCCGAGAGAATCCGTGTTGCGTCAAATGTGGCATGCAAAAACGGGTCCGGGTTTGTTGGTTCCAGCACTCATAATGCTTGACGTCATCCGGGCCAAGGCGGCCTCTTGCCCTCAATTTCGCCGTTGGCTGCATGACACCGGTGTGGCCTACCTGGTCGAAGCGGTGCCTGGTGACCTCTACTGGGGTTGTGGCTATGATGCCTTGGAGGTTCAGGCCATGCCACCGGCCCGCCCCCGTGAAGTTCTTACTGATCCCAAGCCAAAAGGGCAGAACTGGATGGGCAAAATTTGCATGATCGTCCGGCGGGAGCTTTTCCCCCAGCTTCCTCACGAGCTGGCTGTCCGAGAAGCTGAGCAGAACCTCCGGGAGGCTAAGTACCCTGCTCCTTTGTAATTTGTTTTTGTGTATGCGGTGGGGTGGGATATTTGTGCGGCCCGTGCGTGGGGGATATCTTTGTTATGTATTTACGTGTGTATGGGGGGGACTTGTTCTTCGTTTTTTACACGTCATTTAACGGGTATTTTTTCTTTCTTTTTTTCAGATACAAATTTGATTTATTTTTCCTTGAATGCGATTTTCTTGTTCTTTACAAAAGTTTGCTTTCACTTGAATTTTTCATGTTCTCTACGTTTCCACTAAAAGTCGAGTATTTTTCTCAGAGCGAACTAAATTTTATGAATTCTTATACATATTTTATTTTATTTTTATCTCGTATATGACTACTTACTTTATTTTATCAAAATTTTACATTTTAGCTTTATTTTTACCTTAAATCCGCAATAGTACTTTGGTTGTTCTACCGTTCCGTATCTCGGCGGGTCAGTGGTTGCTCGTCGCCAGGGTCTGGCTTATGGTCGGGCAAGGGTGGGTGGTCAACCCCGGACCGGCATCTTAGACTCCGTAGTTTATCCTTTCGCTTTCTTTGATTTCGGCGCAGTCTGCGGTCGCTGGTTGTCTGGATACTCGCCAGGCTGCAGTAGCCGTAGGCTCGCGCCCTCTTTTCCGTAAATTAATCGGGCCCTTATTCTGTACTGTATAGGCCGATGTGCCTTATACTTGTGACTTGTGGCATTTGTGCCTTATATGATGTTGTGTTTTTCTACTGTAGGCCCTCGTGCCGTATGTTATCCCCATATATTATGTCGTATTTACTCCTTTTTTGTTTGTTGTTTACTGTAACATTCTTCCCAGTCCCTCTACGGCGGCGAGTTCCCCTTTATGATAGTATATATGCTGTGTAAATTTTATGTCCTTATGATTATGTTAGGACCCGGAGGATTCCGTGGTTGGAAAAGGGCCCGGAGGTATGGGTTGGCCCGGTAACTGCTGATTGTGGGCCTGGTTAGTCTGTCTGGCCGGTGATTGGTTCTGGGGCTGGAGCGGCTTGCGCCGTCGGGCGCCCGCTCCCCTTCCGGAGGTTGGTCCGATGGTGACTGTGGGGTTTTCCCCCAACGGCATGGTTCTCGGCGGCCTCCCTGGCCTGTTAACTGTGAACATTTATTATATCAGTCTGTATTTTGTGATTGTTGTGCATTCCGGTTGTTGTGCAGTAGAGTAGGAATAAAATTAACCCTTCTACCGAATTCATGAATGCGCAGGCGTTAAATTTAACTCTGCTGATTTTAACCCATTCGCGAAAGGTTACGACTATAACTTTAACTCGTTGAATCCATTCGCAAAAAGCTTACCTTTTAAACCTTGGGAGATAAGCGTATCCAGTCGGAAAAGATTTTCGTGGCTTTCTTAGGCAGACTATGCAGACTATAGTATGAATGCAGATTAAGTCTCTATATCATATCATAAAGCATACGGGAGCTCCAGTCATACAAGAAAATATGAGACAGTCAACAAGTCTAATCGAGTTGAAATTATAATTCGAATTATAGATATATATCCCGTCACCATAGACGGTTTGCACCATCTCCATGGCTGCTTGGTGGGCCTCCGAGGCGGAGGCCCCGGAGGCCGCATTTACACCGTAGACTTCTTTATACATCTCACACGCCGTTTTCTGCTAGTATCTTGCCGAGTTGTTGAAAATGTTGTAAGTTGCCAACCCAGCAAACACCGCCATTCCGTCCATTACGAACGCCGCTTCTGTGGGGGAGAAAGTTGCGCATGCTTTTATTGAAACCGGAACGCCGCCCAAAGCGTTTTCAAGTACTTTTTTCATGTCTTCTTCTGTTTTGAATTCCTTTTGTCCGATGTCAATCTCTCTCAGGATTCCTTTTACTTCGCCGTCATCTGGATTTGATATCAGCGAAACGTGACAGGCTATCCCAACATTTTTCTGGATGTGGTTCTCTAGTGACCATTCCATCTTTGTGGGGGCACACGGAGTTTCTAACACCGTTCGAAAGGTGTTTACAATGGACCTTTTCCTGTTCTGGGCGTTTATTTCTTGGCGAGATTTTCTCGCATTTGCAATGGGACTTCTATCGCGAGACATTTTTGTTGTATTGGCACTTCGTGCCTAGCAACCAACTTGCCTGACGATAGTAATTTTAATGAAACATGACTAGTAACTATATCAAACTATAACAGTAACAATCTGATCATTCTAAGATAGAACTCTTGCAGTGACGGATCAAATACTTAGTTACAACATTTTCCTCCCTTGTAACAAAACAGTATAAGTTACAAAGCTATAACATGACAAAGCCAATAATTTCCACGGTAAAATACGACAGTTGACTTTGTTATTTAGAATAGACTATAAAAGTATTTTACACAGATACAAGATACATTTCACGAACAGCTTTGGTAATAATGCATTGCTTTTGCATTAAGCTTCTTTCTTCCCCTCAAAATGTAGTAGATAAAGTTATTGTGAAGATAGCGTGCACTAAAGATAGACATTTTGTGAAGTTAGCACGCCCTTCTAAATTATGGAATTACTTGGAAAATACTTAACTTGACAAACGCTCAGCGTATTTCTGACTTCTGTCTAGAACTGCCGGTACTTTAGCTAAATTATCAATGGGTGCACGCTTGAGCAGTTTAGTGTAGTTTGGGAGAGTTGAGAAACGGTCTGGGGTTTACTGCGATTAGGTTCCGATTTTGGGGTCCGCTGTTTTTGACGAGTGGTTTTTGAATTTAGAGTAATTTTATAACTTTGTTGGGGCTGTAAATTTGATGGTTTACGTTGGTGTGAAAATATTTGTCATCTAATTTGGTTTTATATTTTCTGGAGTTTTGTCTAGCTCAGTTTGCGGAAGTGATAGTAAAATCATTTGTTGTCGAATATTTTCTTTGGCAGACTTAGGGCATTTTCTATCGGCATCACACACCACACTGTTACCTAGTGATCTAGTCTTATCCTAAATTATAAATAGTCAACTCGTTTAATTCGAGAGTCAGTACATTTTACCAACATAAGTATCCTCGAACTTCACATTATCTTTTGGTGTTGTACAGCTTTTGCCAGATGGTTGCATGCGAAGGTGCATGGATTTTCGTAGATAATGGTTAAACCACAACCAAGTTATGTCGGTGGTGATGAATGCTGCGTGATCAAATCTCTGAGGTACCGACTCCCTAGGCGACACAAAAGTCAGGTCGTGACTTGCGGTAAAGAATAAAGAAGAAGAAAGAAGAAGAAGAAGAAGAAGAAAGAATAAAGAAGCACGATGGTCGCTGCTTCGGTAAAGGTAGTAAGAAAGCACGATGGTCGATGCTTCCTCCATTGTCCCGAGAAAGTCGTACCGATAGATTAGGTGAAATGCCGATTTCCGAAGGTAAAACTGGTGTAGGTCCAGATCGATAGATTTAGGATTCAATCGGCGGTATGGCGGCATCACGCTTTGATGGTGAGTACCAGAACAATTAGTTTCCAACCGACGCAGACAGCATGGGTGCGTGAGCAACCCTCGTCGCCATAAATGTTGTATTGGCACTTCGTGCCTAGCAACCAACTTGCCTGACGATAGTAACTTTAATGAAACATGACTAATAACTATATCAAACTATAACAGTAACAATCTGATCATTCTAAGATAGAACTCTTGCAGTGACGGATCAAATACTTAGTTACAACAATTTTGAAACTATAACTATTTCAATCTCTGGATCGAATCTTTAGTGACTTTAAAATTTGACTTGATGCTCACGCCTCAAGTCGTATTAAATTTTAATCTTTCAAAAATTAATTAAAAAATTTTAAATGCCTAAATTAAAATTCTAATTCCAGAATACCGCAGTTTATCATTTTAGCGTTAATTTAATGTATATCTTAATCTTTAATGAAATAAGCCCAAAAAACCAACAAATCCTTGAAAATTTGGGGACAAAAGAATTAGCTTAAGGGGAGGGGGTCCATTTTTAGGTCATTTTTTTCGGCTTCCTCCAATCTCGCTGATTTTCACATATTTTATTGTTCAAACGGATAGTTTAACGAGTTTTTAAAATTGAAGTCGTAACTCTTACGGTTGGCGAGTAATTTCACCTCAAATTTGAGATTTTTTGTGTCAAACAGGAAATTTAAAAAGTTGTCACTTTTCATATGGCACCCGAATTCTATCGCGATATGCTAATTGGCACCGATTTTATGATATTTTATTTACTGTATTGATATTTGTTGCCTTCCCTTTGTGGTAATGTAATTAATAGTAATTCCCTATGTTCAATCAAACCTTCGAGTAAACTTTTGTGTAATCAGAGGTTCCGATGCACGTTTGTTCCAAGTGCATGCTATATTTTTGTTCTAACATACAGATTGCTTTTTTCTTGTTTGGGTTCCTCCTCGTTGTGGCCTTTGCCTTCCGTCCTGTATACATACTTTATTAGTTGTGCTGGTATGTTCCGGTATTTTCACACGTACCAATTAAGTCAATAGCGTGCGAGATGCAGTTTTAAGTAGTTTTAGTTTTTCTTTTCGATCGCTAAATAATGTTGTATTGTGTACTAGTGGGTGGGTTAACCAGCTTTACCGTAATTTTATTCTACTGATCATAAAGACCGCGGCGAGGGTGCGCGCTTTCAAAAAGGTATTTTGAAAGGAATTATGGAAATTTCTAATTTGACTTTGGAAAAGTTTGAAATTCGGAATGAATTAAAAGTCAAATATTCCCGTAGTATGTAAATTTGTTTAACCAATATTTAGGGGACGAAAAGCCGCGACGAGTAGTTTTACGTTTTCTTTAAAACTGCTTATTGCGGTTCCTCCATAACGAAATTTTCAGTTTTAAATCTTTACGAAAGTCAACCCTACATTTAACTTAGCAACAGGATTTACTAACTACTTCAGTTGTTACCAAGTTGAAATCATCTTCATACTGAAACTAGATGACCTTGCTAAATAACTAGTAAAATTACTTGATAGTAATTTTGGTAAAGTCCGTGGCAAGGTGGCAAAATTTGGTAAAATTTTAGCAAAATAAGTAATCTCGCCAAAATCATAGGAAGATAATGCTGCCAAGAATGATCTTGCAAATGTTACTTTCTTGCTTCGACATGTACACTTTAGTGTAACTTTACACTGCATTTTTAACAGCGTTCGGCCTGACGCAAGAGTTCAAGTTTTGCCTGATCCAAAGCGAACACACCTGAAAATACCAACAAAATCAAAAATTTATCCAAAACCACTCAGAAAAATAGGTTGCAGAAAGCCTATTTTTATTCGGAGTAACTTAATCTGTAAACTACCACACAGTTCGCTTCCATGAAATATACAGTGCTGGATTCTTTGCAACATGGTAGTTTTGTTCGTTTCTTTGTATTTAAACTTTTAACATTGCTATTTGTACATTCTTTGTACAACATTGTCTGAGCTGAAAAACTATAAACTATAAACTGAAATTAAAAAGCCAGAATTTTTGATGCATTAATCTTTTTAAAGATTCTGAGCTGGATCATGTAGCACACTTAAAATGTTCCTTCTGGGCTCCCCAGTCACCCAAGTTGTCATGGGAGCATCGCAAAACAGTATATATGTACTCTGCTTTATGCGTGCTGGCCTAAATATGAAAGAATATATGTATGCGGCAAACAACTACGAAGGCAATAATACTGGAAAAATTACAACAAAATGCGTCAAAATGATACAAAGCTAAAGTTCATAAAAATTCTAGTTCTGGCGTTCGACAAGCAAAAATAACAAAAATTAAATGAGCATAGAGGACAAATCAAGTTGATGAAACTTTCCAAACGTCTTCATGCAGCGCTAACCCACTGTCCACGATTCCGCTTCCAAACTTCAACCAAGAGTCCGTAATTCTTCTATATTTAAGAAGAAGAGTATTAAGCCCATGGAGGACTTCTCTTCTTGGCATTACGTAACGGTGTTCCGACCAAAATACGCGAATGTTTCCTCGTTTTAAGGGGGGTCGACAAACATACCTCCGCCGTTTGGTAGGGGGAGGTAGGCAGAATGACCCCATTTGGGGGCGGTCGCCAAGTCAGGCTAAGATTGGCTGTTGGGGACACCTCCCCGTCTAAACGGGGACCTCTTTTGCTTACCCCTCCCCCCAACAAATGAGGACCCCGCTTACATACCCCCCCCAACCAAACGGGGACCTCTTTTTGCTAGCCCCCCACCAAACGGGAATCTCTTTTTGCTACCCCCACCAAACGGGGAACCATTTTAGAAACAAACAGAAACTACCGTAATCCTCTGCTCTACCCCTCACCACTAAAAGGGGAGGGGTCTCTGCAATCTGATTGGCTGTTTGCTAGCCACCACCAAATGACGACCTTTTGTCGGCTACCCCCCAACAAGGCGAGGTGGATACGCTTTGTCGAACAGAGCGATGAAGAGTAAGCCACTAAAGGGACTTCTCTTCTAGTCATTGCGTAACCGTTCTACGACCACAATACGCGAATGTTCCCTCGTTTGGGGGGGGGGAGTCGACCAACAAACCGCCTCCGCTTGGTGGAAGGGGGGCTAGCCGAAAGTGGTCCACGTTTGAGGAGGTAGCAAAGGAAGTCTAAGTTTGGCTCATTCTGATTTTCTTTGGCGACCCACCCCGAACAGGGACCTTTTTTGGAAATAAGCTGAAACTGCCGTAACCTGTGCTAGACCATCAAACGGAGAGGGTCTCTGCAATCTGATTGGATGTTGACAGCCCCCCCAAACGGGGACCACCACATTTTGGCGACCCTCCACCAAACGGACGGGGACTATGCGCAGTCTAACTGACCAAACGAGGGAACATTCGTTTTGTGGGCGGGGCATCGTTACGCAATGAACTAAAAGGAAGCTCTCTGGTGGCTTACATTTTTTCTGATATATTGCAGTTATGCACTCTTGCTTCAACGTGTCAATATTGGGCTAGGTTTCCCAATTTCTGCATAGTTTATGATTATATTAATCCAAAAATCTTTATTCTTTCACTTTCTCTCTATCGTGACAAATTTTGGTACCGTATTTTCGCGCTTAAGAGAACATGTTCTCTAAGTGAAATACGGACAAAATCGGAAAATTTTCTGATTTCACTTAAGAGAACACGCTCACTTAGGAGAACATGTTCCCTTAAGTGAATGTCCAGTATCACTAAAAAGAAAGTA